>MRSU01009239.1:0-13508 GCA_008369845.1 Trichomonas gallinae
TCGCAATGAAATTCCAGTTAATTTTCTCAGTTTGGTTTTTGTAGTGTTTCTCAATGATGCTTCTTAGTTTCTCATCATCCTTTTCAGTGAACATGTTGTGCTTGTTCGCTTGCGTGTGCATCTAAATAAATGCTTTTTTATAGCATGGTGAAAATTGAGAATAGTTTTTTAGATAAGGAGTTCTTTTGACAAACAATTTGATCCACATTTGAAGAACAAATTTGCCACAATCATAATAAAACACTGCCTGGCCATAACATCATGTTTTATCTGATGACCCTATAATTTGCTTTTTCAATGGAACTGAAAATGTAATTTGAGTACTATTGTCAATGCTATCAAAAAATACAAATTTTTGACACGAGGTGAATTCTGGATTAAAAATCGCAAAATCGGTAATTTAGATTAATATGGATATAGCACAAGAATAATAATGAGCAATGAATCCAAAATCCAATGATATTTCGACTTATCATATTTATAATACATTCAGATTGCAATTGCACATTATATTACTATAAATGCATAAATATTCATCAAACATACGCGTTTAACTGTACACATCAATCCAAAGATATATTTGTTATCCAAAAAACTTCGAATTTTTTTTAAAATATTCTCGCATATCCATCAAGATAATCCAATATAAATGATTGAAATGCTTTCTATCATCAGAATATGAACAGATGCAATTTTGGGAAAATATCTTCGCATTAAGCCCGTATGACAATATCTAGCACATTAATACGGATTTATTAATATCACGGGCATCCAAATACTCTAGAGATATGTGCAAATATGTTCAACATCCTTCAAAATTATTCACTCAGTTACAGATCAAAGATATAGTAATTTTATTCATTCAATCATCAAAATCATCCAATTCTTTGCAAAATTAAGTGCCTGAATGCCTACATATAATGTTAAAAGAATTTCAAAATTAATTGAATGCAGATGAATCATTTTAAACTATCTTTCCGTTGATATTATATCTTCTCTATATATTGTTACGGTATTTTTCTTCAAAACAATATTTCATTTTTATTTCAACAAATATTACAAATAGTTATATAATAAAAAGTGAAACTATACATGCATATATTAAGATTCTGTCCTTAAATTACTTTTTGAAAGCAATATGCGACGATAGAGTGCTTATAAGCTATATATTTCAATATAATTCATAAATTATTTATGAAATATATAACATATCATTGAAATTGGAATTCATTTCGTTTTCGACAATCTGTCATGTAAAATTATTATGTCAAAACCCATGGTAAAGTTATAATGTCAAATTGCCATGTAAAAGTGTCATGTCAAATGCCAATTTACAAAAATTTCTGGGTTTGAAGGAGCTCATTGAATATGAATTTTAGTTAGCAACATTTTTAAAATCTTTGATTTGTAATGCTTTTTGAGTTCTTTCTCATATATCGAACACGTTCCACATCTATTACATATGAAGATATGGTGTTTGATATTAATGAATCGACTTATAAAGCGTCATTCATTAATTCAAATCTCGAAGAATTAAAAATACCCGAAACATTCACATATAACTCAATTTTGTATACAGTAACTAGCATATCACCAATAGTAAATATTCCTGCATCAAAGATATTTATACCGAAATCAATCGAAACTATTCAAAATTTCGCTAAAACCTTTCCAAACATCAAAAATATCGAACTAGGTGATGGATTAGTTACTATTGGACAGGAATGGTTTAGTAATTTTGCAAATACATTCGATTTAGATTTACCAGATTCGGTTCAAACAATTGAGAGAATGGCATTCAGTAGATCAGGTATACGCAACATTACATACGGACCAGGACTGACTACAATCAAAACAATGGCATTTCATTATTCAAAGATTGAAACCATCTTACCTAGATCCGTAAACAATCTCAAAAACGTTGAAGCTATCGTATTTGTCGAATGCAGCAATCTCAGAATCATCTCTAACATTATAGAAAATTTAATAACAATTCCAGATAGATTTTTCGTTAGTTCCAAGTCTCTTCCTGCAGTAGTAGATTTGCCTGATATTCTAGAAACGATTGAAACCGGTGCATTCGAACAAACATCAGTACAAAAAGTAACATACGGATCTAAGCTTAAAATTCTTCAAGGTTTTGTTTTTAGCAATTCACAGCTCACTTCTTTTAAGCCAAGATCAGGTGAAACGCATAATATCATCGAAATTGGTGAATCAGCTTTTAGAAATTGCGTAAATCTAAATGATATTTCATTATTAATATCAAAACTAACTAAAATATCAGGAAGCATGTTTGCTGGCGATGCATTACAAAGCACATTGGACTTACCAGATGATTTAGAATCAGTAGAAATATCATCTTTCCTTAACACGAAAATTAAATTCGTCACTTATGGACCAAAATTAACTAAAATTGGTAATAATGCATTCTGTGGTTCTCAATTAGTGTCTTTCACACCAAGATCGGAGAATAATATTATCAAAGTCGATAGCAACGCGTTTAAAAATTGCATGTTCTTAGGCAACATTATTCCATTTATATCTAAACTAACAGAAATAAGTGATGGAGTTTTTGATGGATGTATAAGCTTACAAGCAGTTGAACTACCTGATTCTATAACGCAACTTAAGGCAAGATGTTTTGCTTTATCAGGAAAATTTAATTTAACTTTTGGATCAAATTTAACAAAAATTGCAAACTCAGTTTTTAGAGACTCAAAAATCGAATCTATTAAGCTTAAAGAAGGACATGAGAATCATATAGTTGATATAGGCCCTAATTGTTTCCATAATTGTCCAAATCTTGAAAATGCTTCATTATTAATTGAAAAACTTACAATGATAGATAATGGACTTTTCAACAATTGTCAAAAGTTGACAGGAAGAATTGATTTGCCTGCTTCTTTGAGATCAATAGGAGACAATGCATTCTATGGAACAGGAGAGATAGAAATAACATTTGGATCTAACCTTCAAAGAATCGGCTCGATGGCTTTCACTAATTCGAAAATTGTTTCTTTTAATCACAGAGAGGGAGAAGCCGTAAATATTATAGAAATCGGAAATTATTGTTTCTCACATTGCGAAAATCTAAGAGAAATAGGATCAATTATCGCCACTTTAACTGAAATCCCTGTAGGAGCTTTTAGTTATTGTTCTTCGCTTGAAGGCGATTTAATCTTGCCACAATATATCGTTAATATTTCCAACAAGGCATTCGAGTATACTGGCAGCATAAAAGTAAGGCTTGGAATGCAAACAAATTACATAGGACATGAAGCATTCGCAAATTCAGGAATAACAGTATTGAATCCAAGTGATTTGCCACAGTCAAAGAGATTCGTTGAAATGGGTGACTACATATTTGATGGCTGCAAGAATTTGTCATATGTTTTTAATTTCGTTTCATTATTGACAATTATTCCTGAGGGCTTGTTTGCAAACTGTGAGTCACTTCATGGAACAATGGCATTTACACAACCAGCAGCAAATAGGATCAGGAAAAAGGCTTTCATGAATACTGGAGAAATTTATATTATATTTTCAATCACGAACACAATATATCTTGATGAAAGTGCTTTTGAGAATTCTAAAATCATTAAAATAGAGTTCGAACCAACACAATTGGTTAAAATTGGTACAATAGGCAAATACTGTTTCAGAAATTGCATTAATTTGGGATACTATGCAGATCTTTTCGAAACAATAACAGAAATTGAAGAATATTCGTTTTCCGGTTGTTTGAAGATTACTCAGTTAAATTTATCGAATATTGAATTCATTAAAGCTAATGCATTCCATGGTACTCCTCTGCAAACAATATATTTCAGAGGTGAACTGAAAAGCATTGCAACTGATGCATTTTCCGACAACAAATACTTACAGAAAATTACTTTTGATTCACCAGATTGTTTTATTGATGGTTTTCATAACACATCTGTCAATGAAATAGAATTCATTCAATATAATACTATTTTAGAGAGAGCTTTCCAAAACAGCTATAATTTAGCAAAAATAACAGGAATCGGAAACGGAAACAAAATTTCCCAATTTGCATTTTACAATTCATTACTTTCTGACAAAATTACACTAATATTTAACACCAAAAACATACAAGTTGAAGATTACTGTTTTTCATCATGCAAAGTCTCTGATATCACAATGATTGTATGTGATTCTTTAGTTTTACCTTCGACAATGTTTGACAAATGCAACGATTTGACAAAATTCCAACTCTCATATGATGGCAATTTCATTGTTCCGAAGAGCTTCTTTGTTGGCCTTCCTTTATCATACTTCAAAGCACAACCTATCAATTTCAAGGGATCGAACTTGAAAATCGGTGAATCATGTTTCGAAGAAATCAAAACATTTCCTAAATTAGCATCTACACCTTCATTGCATTTTCGCGGCGAAACAGTAATATTTGATGAATATTCATTCAGTGAAACGAAAGAATTATGCGATATATTTGTTTATTCTACTAATATTACTATTTGCAGCTATGCATTCTTCAGATCAACATTGATGTATTTCATCAATGAATACGAGAATCCTCAAGATGCTGATATTTACGTGGATGATTATGCATTCTCTGAATCAGCTTTTACAGGTTTCTATAACTTTTCACTGTCTGTTATTCCTATAACAGTGGCACAGCAGTGCGCTTTCTATCTTTGCGACAAAATGATGGATGTACCAATGATAAAAGAGAGAATCTGTAGTTACGCAATTTATAATTGCAAAAATATTCAAGCAGTAATATTGAATGCAACTTATCTTGAAAAATGCTGCATATTCGCTTGTCCATCAGTTAAAACTGTATTAATAGGAAATAGAGTGCAACAGATTTCATTCCACGTGTTCGAGAGCTGCAAAGATGTTATCAGTCTCGAATTCGAACCCGGTCAAAATCCTTTGAAAATAGACAACAGTGTTTTCAGTTATATGACATTTACAAAACTGGAAACACTTCCTTCTAGAATTACATATATCGGACATTATTCATTCTATTATTGCACGAGTCTGATTGGAAGTCTAACAATCCCATCAAGTGTTGAATATATAGGAAACAGCGCCTTCGAAGGCTGCAAATCATTGAACGGTTTTCTCAACATTGCTGAATGCTCGCATATCAAGATAATAGGAAGTAGGGCGTTCTTGGGATGTGTTAATCTGCGTGGTGACCTGATTTTGCCGTCATCACTAGAAGAAATAGGAAGCCATGCTTTCAATGGATGCAAATTCTCAGGAAGCCTTAAGATACCTGACAGCGTTGAAAATATATCAGACAGTGCTTTCTTCGAATGCACAGGCTTCACTGGCGTTTTAATTCTTGGATCAAAAGTCAAAAGAATTGGCAAGCATGCATTCGCAGGATGTTCAGGCTTCGATGGAAAAATACAGTTTTGGAATGAAAACTTGTCAGATAAAGTTGTTATTGATGATTATGCTTTCTATGGCTGCAAGAATTTCATTGATATTCTACATTTGCCATCTAATATTGTTAGAATTGGTAGTTTCGCTTTCTACGCTTGTTCTTCTTTGTCAGGCGAATTAGTTTTACCTGAGAATTTGGAATATATTGGCGAATGCGCATTTGCCGCTTGTAAGTCTTTCACAAGATATCTTATGATCCCGAAGAGCGTGAAATATATTGGACCGAGTGCTTTCTTGAAGTGCTCTGGATTAACAAGAATATACTTCCAATCCAATGATGTGAATGTTGGCTCGAAAGCATTCGGAAGTTTGAGCGTCTCTTGTTTCCAGAATTTACCAAAGAACTGCAGTGGAAAAGATGGAGCATCAAGGTGCTATGATTCTGATGGATTCGATAGTGTTGCTGTTATTCCTCAATTACAGGAAAACTGCAGCTTCTGGCTTTTCGTCAAAACAGTTGTGTTGTTAGTTTCTATAATTGGTCCATCGACATTTATAGTTGTTTTCACTTTATTCAGCAAGAATGTAATCAAGGAGTACTTCGATAAAAATAGCAGAATGCAGAGCGCATTTGAGGAATTCATTGAAGCGTCAATTGTTGAAAATGAAGATGGAACAACTAATACAAGAGAGACTACTGAGAAAATTATAAAATATGTCAACAGTTTCCTGCTCGTTGAATCTTTAACTAAGGAATTCAACTTTACTCAAGACAGGTGTCTAAAGATCCTCAACACAGCACTGAGAAAGAAATGGCCATCAATTCCAAATGATCCACTCGAAGCAATAAAGAATAGGGTTTTCCAAGATGTTTGCTTCCCGCCTCTGAAAATGAGAATCAGCCGAGGCTGCTGCAGATGCTCATCAAAGAAATCAAAGAGACCAGAAGCAAGCGAACAATGTCTATCTGATGTCCACGTAAGCTTATTATAAAAGAAAATGTAATTTTTTTGTCGATTATATAAATTTGTATACAGATAATCTCCATTACCTTCTATTTGCTACATCATAGATGCATCTATTTTATTCATATTCCACATTGACATCGATAATGCAATCGTAAATATTAATCGAAAATTCGTAGATATTTAAATTTCGAGGATATCTTCATGAATATTATATAAAACATATAGTCTATGTGTTGATTAATTAATCATCATTTGAAATTATGTTTTATAAATGTATTTGTTAATGATATATTTTTTTGACACCTGACATATGTAAAGCATAGGATGTCAAATGTCAAAAATATTTCTCAAATATCCTAAATTGTTGGAATTAAATCATTTATGTACCACGATCTATAGCATCATTTATTTATCGAATATGTATGGCAATATTGCATAGTATTAGGCCTATGTCCATGAGTTCAAATTTCTCAACAAATATCAAATGAATAAACCTATGTTTTCTACGTAAAAAGTGAAATCTATCCTATATATTATGCAAAAACAGGAAAAGAATTCGAAATTAAAAATCCCCAGTCAACCGCAAAACCGTGTAATGTTCTCAATATTGAAAGAAACGGTTAGGGCCCAAACATAGGTAATGCTTTCGCTCTTACTGGGAACTGCCAGGAGCTTTAACAAAACAGATTGCTCTCTTTTCTATGGTGATAGCTGCGAAATATGCGTCTCTCACTTTGCCGACAGACAATGCGGCTGGTGTGAATCAACAAAGAAATGTGTCAACGTAGATGATTCATCTTCATGCTCATCATTCTACTACGGCCCAGAAGCTGTTTGCTCTCAGCCACCGCCAAAAACACCAACTCCAGCGCCAACACCAAAACCAGCTCCGACATTACTTCCAGGAAGCGAATGCAAACTTTACAATGACTGCGAAACATGCACAAGCCACTTCGCTGACAGAAACTGCGGATGGTGCATGGCTAGCGGAACAACTGGAACATGCTACGATGGAAATTCTTCTCCATGCGACCCAGATAAATTCTATTACAACGTATCAGTCTGCGGCAAGCCAGTTCCAACTCCAACACCAACACCATGGCCACGCTACGAAGCTGACACGCAATTTTGCAGAAAGCTTTCCGGCACATGGTGTGACAAGTGCGTCTCAACACAGCCAAATATGAGCTGCGTTTGGTGCCACGAAACAAAGGAGTGCGCTATGGGCGATGCTGAAGGCTTCTTCTTCGGAAAATGCTCTAAGTACTCAGTTACAGCAGATGATGTTTGCTTAGGCAAGGCATCACACACGACAATTGTTACTATCCGTGTTGTTGTATCAATATTCATCACAGCCTTTACTGCTATCGGTATTTGGATTTGCTACAAGCAGATCAAACGTCCAGCTGCTTAAACTAATTTAGTTATAGCAAATAGATCAGCAATTATCGCAATTTATTAAACTAAGTTTCTTCATAATTTTATTTTTTCAACATTTCTGTATTTAACAATACATAACTAATTAATACTGCTTAATATGATTGAGTTGATTTAGATAAAATGATTCTTAGGACAAAAAATGAAAATATAAAAAATATTTAATGACAAAAATTGGAATTGGGTAATGGTTGTGTGAGAAAAAGTGAAGATTTATAGGTGAGGAATTTCTCTAAATTAGGAGAAATTGCCATTAATTTTTATGGAAGCGAAGACATTAATTTCGAGATTAGCTGTTTTAAATGATCATCAAATGTGCAACATTAAGATTAATGACTTCACATTTCAGTGTCCGCTGACTAATGCAATATGTTTGTCCTCAAGAATTAACGAATCTTATGCAGCTGATACTTTAATTCGCGATTTTCAGTTCGAAATCGATGTCAAAAATCAAGAATCATATCAGTGCCTTCAACAGTTCATGATTCAAGGCAATATGGAGAAAGATGATGATTTACCAGTTTTATTAGATTTATATAACATCGGTTTGAGTCTCGGAATAAATGAATTAGGTGAAAAATACGCCAAAAAATGCGCAAATTTGTCTCTTACTATTGACGACATTCTTGATAATTATCAATATTTCGTTTTAGCTAAAGATATCGAAAAAGCAAATGCGTTTATTAGCGCCAACATCGAAAAATTCCCACAAACCAATTTAATTAGCTTTTTCAAATATTTTGGATTCGATACAGCAGAAAGAATTCTATTTCATCCAGATGCAGTATACAAAGATAACAACTACCTTGTTACTTTCCTTATACAACTCTGCAGAGAAGAATCACTCTTCATTCGTCTTTTCCAAAATGTTTCTATAAGTCATATCGATATTTTCGCCGTCAAAGATCTTATGGTTTACTTCGAAGATTTATTGAAACTTTTCAATGAACCGGTTCTAAATCTTTTATGGAATTTGATAAATAAAAGATTATCTATTACTCAAAAGGCTCCTTTCGGAAACTGGAAGCAGCAAGCTAACCAATATGGAGCCCCGACCACATTTCCTTCAAGTATTAAATTTAATTTCAAAGATGATAAGCCAATTTCACAATATAAACCAGCAGATAAGCCTCCACCTAAAACGTCTGGACTTAATTCGGCATATGCACAAAATCATGCTTCACAAACACAGCCATCAAATTCTAGCGGTTTTGGAGCCCCTAAGCTGGAATACAGTCCACAAGGTATAAAGCAATGGAAAAAGAACCAAGATGATGAATTATCAGATCAAGAGCTTCAAATTAAAAATGCTATGATAGCCCGTGCAAAACAACAAGCTTTTGACCAGTCACAAAATACAAATACAAGATCACAAACTATTACGAACGCATCCAACAATTTACCGTCTTCGATGTCAGAAAGAGCAACGACAGCAAATCAACAGCAAAACACTCCAATATCCATTTCTTATTTTCAGACTAGTCAGGGATTTGGTGCTACTAATTATAGTAATATTGAGCCACGTTTAAGAGATTTTAATCTCGGATTTGGTTCGACTACTACGAAGCCTCCAACAGTATCTAGTACAGGATTTGGTTCTACTACTACGAAGCCTCCAACAGTATCTAGTACAGGTTTTGGTTCTACTACTACGAAGCCTCCAACAGTATCTAGTACAGGATTTGGTTCTACTACTACGAAGCCTCCAACAGTATCCAGTACAGGATTTGGTTCTACTACTTCGAAGCCTCCAACAGTATCTAGTACAGGATTTGGTTCTACTAATACTCAGCAGCCTTCAAGAGTATATAGATACGGATATGGTTCTACTACTACGAAGCCTCCAACAGTATCTAGTACAGGTTTTGGTTCTACTAATACTCAGCAGCCTTCAAGAGTATATAGATACGGATATGGTTCTACTACTTCGAAGCCTATATACGGTACTTATATACCAAATAGGCAAAACAAGACACAAACAGACAGCTCATCCAATAGTCCGAAACCGGAAAATCCTTCCGGAAGTCAAAAAGAACCTAGTTCAACTCAAGATCAGCCATCAGGCACACAAAAAAATAATGATACGGGTAAACAGCCAATTGGCATGCAAATACCAAAAGGCATCCCACTTTCTTCCGTTTCAGCAACAAACTTTGTCCAAAGTATTGTTCCTTATATTAATTCTCAACAATCAAAATCACAAACAAGCTCAAACGTATTCCAGGACGTGAAATCCGAATCTAATGATGATTCTCAGATATCTAACAAAATAATGCAGTATTACAAAGGTGAGGAAGAAGACGAAGATGATGATGATGAAGAAGAAGAAGAAGATAAGGAAGATTAAATTTTATAATAAAGTGTATTTTTATTTAGCTGTCTCAATATTTACATTATAGACAAAGACAAATAATATGCACACAATAAAATGGCCACAAACATATATTTATCAAAATTACAAAAAAAAAAAAAAAAAAAAGATAATTTACTAGCATAATGCAAAAAATATTTAAATAAAATCATCCCAAATTCAAACGATATATTTATTGCATCTAAAATATTAATAATATAGAAAAATCTCAGCACATTACGCATAAATCACTGGTGCTAAGGGCGTCCATTTTATTTTCAATTTATTTCAACAATGAATCGATTTATATGCATTTTTATCTATGTTTGAACTAGTATATGTAGTGAACCATATTAGTGATCTAGTGAAAAAGAATAAATACATTTATTTGTGATAGAATTTGCTAAAGAAATGACCGGAAGAAAATCTGTCAATTGTCAAAAAAATCATTGACATTTTTTCGTGATGTTCAGAAAAAAACGACCAAGTATTCAATTTTGTCACTTTTCGAGAATCTTTCACATCATAAATATTATAGCTTCTTGTTTAATTCGAAACTGTACTATAGCTTCTCGGTTAATTAGTTATGATATAATAATTTCGTGTTTAATGAGCAGTGATATTATAACTTCTTTGCTGAAACTATCAATGATGATTGGGGACATGGTGTAGGCTAGTTTGTAAAATTCCCAAGTCCTCAATGATTAATTTATTGACACTTTTCACGATGTTCAGAAAAAACCGACAAAGTATTGAAATTTGTCACTTTTCGTAAGAAAAAACCAATAGGAGAAATGCATGATTTTATTGTCGATTGTTACACAAAAAGTGAAATATAAAACCAGAATATTCTAATTATATCGAAACAAAGAAAAATGATATAAATTTTTTTTTGAGTGTTTACATTATATAAGAAAAAAAAATTATGCTTTCGCTTTGGGATATAGTAGATTCCGAAGCGAAGCTCTTAGGTAATCAGGCGGAGAAGAGGCCTTCTAGGATCATCAAATCTGATCCAAAAGCTTTTTCTCTAAAAAATGATATTCCACTGGTTGCTAAAGTCGAACAATTACTAAACTCATCAATAAATTTTCAAGTATGCTGGGCATTGAGCAAAATACCAAGACTTATTACAGATGGAAGCATTAAAATCGACACAATAAAATCTGTTCCTCGGTTTTACGAGACTCCTTCAGCAAAATTAGAACAATCAGCAGCGAGAACTACACTAGAAATACTCAAAATAGATCCAGAAGCATATAAGCCTATTTTTCTTGAACCACTTTTAAAAAGAATTCAGTCACAGCCTGTAGTTGAATACATGCAATGCTTACAAGCGATGTCTGTAGCACTAACAGAAGATGAAGTTACAAATCAAATCTGGCCAATCATTACTAGAATGATGCAATCAACAATACATCACCAACATTGCGCGTTATCGATGCTGCTTATTATCGATTCGGAATTGTTCAAAGTCCAAAAAGAATCATTTGATCCATTGTTTAATTATCCGCTTTTTATTAATGACTATTTATCAAAAATCGCAGAATTGTTTCATCCGATCTTCGGAGATGAGTGGATATACAATATAATACCGCAAAAGTTGTTTGAATTGTCACAAAATGATGAATCATATAGAAACGGATTTGTTCGTTACATCTCTCAATATCCTTCTCATATCACTCTTCCTACACTGTATTCGATGATTATCGAGGCCTTTAACTGGGCAAAAACAGATCTGGTGATCGCTTTAGATTTATTATCTCATGCAGACGAATTCATGAGTTCTCGCTACCAAACTCTAGCATCATCAATTTTATCAACAGCAAGAAGCGTTGCTAACTCATCAGACGCAAAAACTCAAATAAAATTTTTGCCGATATTTTTACAGCAAAACTATCTACTAAACGGGATAGAAACCACGACACAATACATACTCGAAGTCCTTGGTCGTCCTGAGAACAGCGACGAAGTCCAGTGCATGTTTATAAATAACGCGCACATTTTATATCAAAAAACAGAATCAGATAACATGAAAGACTTGATACTAAAAATATTGAACACGAAATTCACTTCCCCTTCTCTTAAAGTCAAAGAAGCAGTCGCCCTCTCTCCTATACTAATGGAATTGCACGCTTTCGGTGGAGCATCGAGCGCCAAATCGATTGCAGACCTCGCGAATTTCTTCTACAATCGTTGGCGTTTTTTTTCTCGATGCTTGAAAGCATTGGAATTATATCCTGTTCCTTCTCTAATTGTCGTCATCAAGACTTTCCTCCCTGTTATAGAAAAAGCCGTAGAACTTAATCCGCAAGCTCTTTCGAAAGTTGCAATAGACTTTTACACGCGGTTCATGCGCGATTTCACAGAAGAAATCAGGCCGGCAAATCTGCTCAGGTATTTGTGGACAACTTTTGGCAAGAACAACAGATACGACATGAGAAGATTTTACGTGGATTTGTCTGTTTCTTATGTGACTTTTATCCCGAGAATTTTGTTCGATGAAGAAGTTTGGATACATTTCAAGAAAGATTTTCTCACGGAAAAAGTTCCACTCGTTCGAGCTCGAATTCTTCAGTTTTTGGCGAAAGTCAATCTGTATTACGACTTCGCAGAAAACGAGGACTACAGGGAAGACTCATTTGCTGTCGCAAACACATTCAAGAACGAAAACAGTCAGAGAGATCCACAGGTTACTGATCTATGCGATGAAATTATTAATCTCGTTGAAGATTCGAAGACAAGGGCTCCACCTCCACATGCACAATCGGCGACAGTAACAATATCAAAGCCAAACACGCCGACAAAGTTTGTCAAGCCGCCACCAATTACTGGACTAAAGAGGCCGGTGACGCCAAAGAATGCATTATTGAGCAACACTGGAAGACAGTTGATTACACCAAGGACAAGGAATTCGTCAAGCAGAAGGAATAACACGCCGCAACCAAGTGTCAGCAGCTCGTCATCAATCAAGAAAATTGGTTCTCATCATTTTTAGATTTTACTTTATTACTATGATATTTTTTTGTTTAAAAATTTATGTATTGTTTTATGAATTTAGTATATTATTAGAGCATGACAGATCACATGAATATCATGTTTCTTTGGCTTTGAAGCAAATGACTTATTTCAAGGTGAAATATACAGATATTGAACGATTTCATAATCTTCAGATATCTAAAAATAGAGAAATTCCCGGAATGGATCATCATGTTGTCTTGGCTCAGCAATTGGATCCCTAATGCATCTTGGCTTCGCGAATGGATCATCATCCGTTAATTTATGTTCTGTACTTTGAGATGTTTGAGTGGATGAATTTTTTTTTTTTTTTTTTTTTTTTTTTTGTTTTCATCAGGAATATTGCAGTTTTT
>MRSU01009243.1:0-10863 GCA_008369845.1 Trichomonas gallinae
CCTAAAGGTCTAGAGATTAAAAAATGAGCGTGGATGAAAAAAGACGATAAAAACCGTTTTCGTGCAAGCGCACCCTTAATTGATCAATCAAGAATAATCATCTATTGGCAAAAAAACGGATAAAGTTTACGTGTCAAAATGTGGTTTGTAAATTTAAAAATTTTCAATATCGTGATATTTGGATTTTGAAGAAAATAAAGAAAAAGATTTATTAAAATGAAATTAAATAAATTAGCTGCTGTCTGATGTGTATAGACCAGAGTAGTCAGAATAGTAAGAGTATTCAGCTTCCTTTGCCTTCTTAGCCTCTTCTTCCTTAGCCTTTCTAGCATCTTCCTTAGCCTTTCTTGCCTCTTCTCTTGCCTTCTTCTGCTCATCTTTCTCCTTCTCCTTTTGCTCTCTTATCTGCTGGTCCTCTGGCTTGAGCTCACTCTTAGCGAGCTGCCTGGAGACGAGTTTGTAGTAGAATCCACCCTTTGCAACTAACTCATCGTGTGTGCCTTCTTCGACGATGACGCCGGCATCGAATACATAGATCTTGCTTGCGTTACGGATTGTTGAAAGTCTGTGAGCGACGATGACACCTGTTCTTCCAACGAGGACCTTGTCGAGAGCCAACTGAACCTTCTTCTCAGACTCTGCATCGAGGGCTGATGTAGCTTCATCGCAAATGAGAATTCTTGGGTTCTTGATGACGGCTCTTGCAATGGCGATTCTCTGTCTCTGACCACCGGAAAGCTGGCCACCTCTCTCACCAACCAATGTCTCGTACTTCTTCTCGAGCTTGTCGATGAACTTCTTAGCGTTGGCGATTTCGGCTGCGTTCTCGATCTGTGACTCTGTTGCTCTCTCGACGCCGTACAAAATGTTTTCCTTGATTGTTGTTGAGAAAAGTGTTGGTTCCTGGCCGACTAAGCCGATCTTGTGGTGGAGCCAGCGTGGGTTGTACTCCTTGATGTCCCTGTTGTCCAAGAGAATGATGCCTTCGTTGACATCGTAATATCTCTCGAGTAATTGGACGCATGTTGACTTGCCTGAGCCTGAGTGGCCAACCAAAGCAGCGATTTCGCCAGCCTTGATCTTGAATGAGACGTTGTTGAGGACGTTGACTGGGCGTGTTGGATATCTGAATGTGACATTCTTGAATTCGATGTCGCCGACGAATGTATCAACTTCAAGGCCGCCATCGAATGGAACTGTTGGCTGTGTGTGAGCGAGCTTGAGAATTCTAGCACCAGCAGCGATAGCACGCTGTTCTCCCTGAAGTGTAGCCTGGAGCATGAGAATACCCATGCAGCCGAACATGCAGTAACCCCAGCATGAGAGCAAGTCACCCATACCAAATCCAAATGTGCCGTCTGCCTTCAGAGAGTCTTGGACTAAGTGAGAACCATAGTAAAGGTTGCCGAGAACCATTGCCCAAAGGAGTGTTAAGATGAGTGTAGCCATTGCGGAGATGTAATAGCCGAGTTTTCTCTCGCATTTGATTGTATCTTGCTGAGACTTGTAGAATCTCTGGATTTCGTCTTCTTCGCGGTTGAAACCTCTGACTGTTCTAACAGCGGAAAGTGTTTCTTCAGCAATTGTCATGGATTTGGCGAGATACAAGAAACGAAGCTGAGACTGCTTGTTGATGCCTGGCATGAAGCAAGCCATGAGGATGCCGCAGACTGGAATCAAGGCTGTTGCAATCAAAGCAAGCTTCCAGGAATAAGCATAAGCGAAAATAATGCCGCAAAGGAACTGGCCGAGGTTAGCGATCTGGGAGCCCTTGTTTGTGCCGAAAGCTGTCTGAACCTGTGAAGCATCTTCAGATAAAAGTGTTAAAATTCCACCGATTGGATTTGTGTCGAAGAATGTGACATCGGACCTCATCATGTTTTTGAATAAGTCTCTTCTGATTGTGCAAGAGATCCAGCAGCCAATTCTGATCCAAAGATATTGGTCGAAGAACTTGCAGATGGCCAAACCAACAGCTGTGCCAATCATTCCATATAAGTATTTCATAATTGTGTCGTAGTCGTCTGGGCTTGGGAAGAAAGCGTGCATTGACAAAACGTTCAAAATTTTACCGAATAAGAAGAAAATTATGATCAAACCACCACCGGATATGAATGATGGGATGATAGCCAACATATTGACGCATCTTGAAAAGACCATCTTGTATAACGCGCCCTGGGCCATTTTCTTGTCGGAATCTTCGATCTTGATCTGCTCTGATACAGAGTACTCGCTTGACCTGTTCGAATACTCAGAGGAATTCCTAGGATATTTTGCCTGGCTCATTTTTTAAAAAATGATTTCAAAAAATTTGTAAACCAAAAAATTTCAAAAGCGATCGCTATTTTTGTGAAGTTTACGAATTTTTAATTTTTTGCATTATTTTATATTTACAATCTACATATCATATTTGTCGCTAAATCTGTCATTTATTTTAATATATAATTAAATTTATGAAATATGATTGTTATATATGATATAGATGTTAAATTTTCAATAATTTTTGTAAAAACTTTTCAATGATCGGGATTTTTGTGAAGTTTACAATCGCGATGCGGCTCTGAAAAAAAAAATTATTTGTTTACCAATCCAAAAAAAATTTTGGGCATGACGGCATGTAGCTTTTAGGCTTATTACTGAATGCTCACAATGTTCGCTTCATAAACAGACCATTTTTTAGAATGTTTCCTGATCGAATTGGTTCATGCTGACTTGGATATACTTTAAATTAACATAACTGAGTAAATAAATATTAAATACAAGATGTTGTTAGTAATGCATTAAAGTTTTCGAAATGAAGCAATTCTAATAACTTGATTTGAGAGTTTTCTAATATATAATCCTGACAAACTACTTATTTATATTACAATTATAGAGATTAATCTGTTCAAAAACCTATGAATTTACAGATCTTAAATAAAAAGAGCCAAAACGTATTTTAGAATACGCTGTTTTCCTTATTAGCTGTTAAAATGCTAGTGCATACAATTATAGTAGTGAATTGTGGAGAAAAAAAATAAACAATCTTTACAAGTTTTGAAAGAATTAACAGTGTATAAAAGAAGAGAGAAGTACAGCAAAGGTCTTTTTGGCTGGTTATAACAAATTCATGGTAAATATATTTATTTAACAACAGTTCTTTTTCTCTTTTTCTTCTAACATCCTTGTAGTAGGCAAGTTGACTTTGGTTGCTTTGATCCTCTCAGCTAAAGTTTTGAAAACAGATTCAACGTTTTCGCCAGTATAAGCGGAGGCGGGTTGATACATGTATCCCCTGTTTGCGGCATACTGCTCCATAATGTTATCGAATGTCGGCTCAAGATCAATTTTGTTGCAGCATATTAATATAGGTATATTACTGCTGCAAGTGGATTGGAAGCGATCAATCCATACTGCAACGTTCTTTGATGATTGTACATCGTTTTGAGCAAAAACAACAATTGCGCCATTAGATTCTTTGTAATAAATGGGTGCCAGAGATGCAAATCGCTCTTCTCCAGCTGTATCCCATATTTCAAAATCATAATTTTCGCCTTCAATCTCCGTTTGCCATAATGTGTGACCGGCGCCGATTGTCGGCTTATATTGTTCAGTAAATTTGCCGTTTATGAGGCTCTCTACCAAACAGGTCTTGCCAACATTGCAGTCGCCTATCAAAACGATCTTAAATGCTCTTTTTTGAGTTTTATTCATTTTTTTATGTCACATTTTATATAAAAAAAATTTTTTTTTTCAACATTTTTTATTTTTGCAACAACAAGATAATTTATCTTAACAGAATTCTTCCAAATTAAGACTATAGGTGTACCATGACCACAGGAGATATATATTTATATAACCTCAAATAGATATAAGAGATATAATGAGTTACGTGATTTCAATTTTACCAGGCTTGTTTTGTCAATTTCTAGACTCAAATATTTGATATTTGAATATGATATTAATGTCATTCATCCATAAACTTCACATATAACAATATAATATAATATCGCAGTTCAATGTATTATAAAACTTGAGTATAATTTTCTTATAAATTTCCCTAAAAAAATCTTTTTCTGTTAAAATTAAATGCCTCGATATCTAGCTATGTGGTGAGAATTGAGTCGCAATGCCGTATACATATATGTATATCTATAAGTATATTATATATGTGTCTATAGGAAGATTTGCTGGAAAGTTCTCTATTTCTAGTTATGATGCAATCACTAATTAGGTAAATTTTATCAATTGTTGTATAAATCTTATTTTGCAATTTTATATAAAAATGTTTTGTTTTTGATATTGTTAATTGGTTCTTAGTTTATTTTACAATTTTGTTGATTTATTGAATGGACGAAAATTTTTTTCTTCGATCTTGCTGGAATAAGAGGCTGACGAAGGAACAGTTTCTCGAAGAAGTCCATAAAGAATACAACAAAATACCTGGTTCACTAATAAAAAAATTATCAAATATTTGCTCAACTTCAATCGACTCGTTTCCTGCAATTTTATCATATTTATTTGCATTATTTTCGAGTAATTTACAGAATTGTATAGATTGCATCGATTTAAACCAAGCAGATGAAATTAATGGAATTCTAAAAATGTTTTGCGAATATGGAGATAGAGTTTTTGTATCGGAAGATTACTTAAATGCCGATATATGTCGTAGTTCACTAAAAATATTGGAGATTTGCTTAAAAACTGAAGATAAAAATTTACAAAAATCAGCATTTTTCGCTATATCGCGATCACATCAACTATCAGTTGCAATAGCATCATCGAGAGTTTTGATTGCAGACGAATTTAACACAATACATGAAAGATTTAAGGATGTCGATATTTTTGATGCGAGAACTGACGTTTCACAGCTGCAAAGATTGTTCGAATTCGCTATAAAAAGCGAAAATGTTACTAAAACAATCAACAAACACAGTCAACCCGAAGTTTATCAATTTTGCACAGCAGCAATAAGACTTTGGCGGCAAAGATCAGTGCCAGCGGAATTCTATTCCATATCCTTCTTCAATGATTTCCACGTTTCAATAATTTTGTCTTTTTTGAATAATCCATCTTTAACTGATGCTTTTTTCGTCACTTCCATTCTCCCAAAGTACATTTTCCTGGCCTCAAACAGTCAGACAGAAATCGATTATGTTTATAACAAAGAAGAGTTTATTGAAGCAACAAAGATTTTAAATTACGATTCTGAGATGTTTCCTGGTATAACACGTGAAGATGTCGTCAAAATATTTACAAGTGAACCAGAAAGTCTTGATTATTCTAATATTTTAGAGCAAACATTTCAATATCCATGTTTAGTTGCAAATTTCATCGAAAATCTAGAAGTCGTCTTTAAGTCTGGTGACATAGATAACATTTCAAAGCTTGTTAATGACATAGAAAGGAATATGCTCGATTTTATCTGTCATTTAAGGCAAAGAGAGTGTTATATCAGATTGCTCACATTTCTATTCGATATACTACTCGAAAATGACATGAGCGTCAATTTATTTCCAATAATTTACGAGTTTTTCTTTTATGTTATCAAAAATTTGATGAGAGGAGGCTCAACATATGATAGAAGCATAGTCAATGAGTTCATAAAGCAGATGCATGACAAGCATCAAGACCAATCCTATTTTTTGGATTATTTTGTTAATTCAAATGCAACTCATCAGCCATTAGACTCTTCGTTCAATAATATCATAAATGAGGAGTCTTATATCACAAAGAATAACATGTTTATTGATTATATCCATGAAAACACTGAAATTGATAGAATAAGACAAATTTTGTACTACAATGACTATCTTTGGCCTTCGTTTTTGATTTATCAGTCTAGATATATAGATAAAATCCAGTCATCTAAGTCATTAAAGTTTCCTGACACAAAATTGAATAATTATTTGTTCAATCAAATGATGACGATCAAAATGCAGCCCATCAAAGACGTTATCATGGATGATGTTGACTATGACACATTAATATCATCAAATTACGTTAAAGATGACAAAGATTTATCAAATGCAAAAGCACAGTTTAGTTTCCCGCTCGATTCATGGCCAAACTTAAACAGCCTGTACTCAACAATCATTGTGTTAAGAGCGTGGTACAGCATGTTTGGATCTGAAGCTTTAATCAAAGGATTGTTTTCGATTGTTTGCAGAAGCCCATTAATCTTGATGCGAGGCAGTTTGACGCAAGAAATATTCATATCTAACACAATTATCGTTGCCTTGGTTTGTGAAGATGAGCATTCTTTGTTATTCGAAGTTTTAACATCAGTTAAAAATATTTTGACCGAAAATATGGAATTGATACAAGATGGAAAGCGATTAGCGATGTTTTGCCTATCTATTATACTAGTCACGTCCAAAGGATACAAAGAAAAGTTAGAATTCGTATTTGATATTTGCAATTCGATAATTTCAAACATTCATGATGCAAATCCCTTGTTAATAGATTTCGCATACACTTTCATTAAGTCTGTATGCTACATTAGACGCCTTCACAATATGATTCCGCTAGAATTCACAAAGATTTTTAATACGAAATCAGATTGGAAGAGTTTAATAGATTTCTTCGTTATCAGGTCCAAAAAAGAAAAATCTTTTGCGTAACAACTTCCTTATTTTCAGGAAAAAATTATTTTTCGGACATCAAATTTCAAACGAAAATCGATAAATTCGTATTAATGATATAATATAGATGATGTATATGATATATATTTCGTGTATTTTCCTTTCAATAAATGTTTTTTAGTTTTTTTTATTTTATTGATTTTTATTTGACAATTGTATTGTATTGCGATACAACAAACATATCAAATAGAGGTTATTTTTAATTTACAGGTACAATATATTTTAAAAATAATCTATAATATAAAGAAAGAAAACAAATTATTTTGGTGTTGCCATGAGGTTCGAGATAAGAAGTGTTTCCGGACCCAATCGATCGATATCTGTTATAACTGGCTTTATTTCGACGACTTTATCAATTTTCTGTCGAGAATTATCTTGGAATGGAGGAATATGATCAAGGAGATTCGTTATATCTGTGATTTTCGTTGCTGGTTTGATTTGTTTAATTTCTTCCTTTTTCTTTGAGTTTATTCTGTATCTGTTTCGTACTATATTTGCCGATCTGTTGGGGAAATGGGATGCAATTTTTGACCACTTTGATCCATATTGTGAATATAATTTTTCTAATAACTCATCCTCGTCTGGAGTCCAGGGAGCACTGCTCAATTCGGGCATTAAATAGTTCGTCCAGCGCTCTCTGCATTGCCTCGGTGAGCGATTTTTCATGCAGCTCGCAATTGCCTCCCAGTCTCTGGTGCCCAGCTTCCTTATCACTTTTTGGAGCTTCTCGTCCTCCTCTTTTGTGAATTTCGTTATAGTTTTCGCGATTTGTCGATGGACGAGAGAACTCATTTAATTTTACACGATTGAATACACATTTCAACGTTTCGCGCTATAAAATCTTTTAATCATATATAAAACAAATGCGATTTTGGGTTACCATTGAAATAATTTGAATTGATAATCGAGAAATGTCTATCGTCTTGTACTTTTGGATAATATAACAAAATAAAACAAAGTTAAGAATTTGTGAATCTTATCAATTTTTTGTGAAATTTGTGATCGTAGAAATCTTTTTATATTATTCGATGCGTTATCCACAGATGAGTTCATTTCTTCTGTTAATGTTTTTAAATCAATTCAGAAATGGGTTTTAGAGATTTGGGTGAATGAAATAAATCTTGGGTATATATCTTCATTGGGAACAAAGCGGAAAATCGATGAATTGTTGTTTTTGAAAAATCATTTTTTCATTTCCCTTTGAGACTATCAGATTGGATTAATATATCAGATGCTGAACCCATTGAGATAGATAAACCTACAAATAAAGAAGAAATCGTATCTGATTTTCGAAAAGTCCTTAGAAATGCACCAATTATGATCGGATAAACCGATTTCAAAATACATGTATGTTTTAAACTACAGTCAGGAGCAATCAACCACAACAATAGAGTAAAATTGGAAAAAAAACTCAGAGTGATCATCCGCCTTGTAACTCAAACTACAAGCTATCCAAAGTCTTTATAGTTAAATGAGCAGATAGTTAAGACTTTAAAACTTAAAAAACGAAAATTGAATTTTATAATTTGCAGAAAGAACAAATAGGGTTATCGGAGAAGGATTATTCCAAAGCATACTGGCTGCGAATCTGTAAAAAGACTAATTCTCGATTTGATGAAAAAATAAACTGGCAAGGAAAACAGTTCAAATAGGAAATTTAAAGTCTATTAGAGATAAATAATTTGGTAAACTCGATGAAATGAATTCCTAAGCATTTGATGTTTCATTCAGTTGATTCAATTTAAGATTTATGTCTAGAATCAACCAAGGATGATCAAACTTGAAAAAATTTGATACAATGATATTTGATTATTGTTCGTAATTATGTGTATTTCTGAGAAGCAGAAATAGTTAACAATATTTGAGAAGTCTGTGAAATAATAATTATTCGATAATTTAGCAATTTATTTAATATACTAAAATGAACTATATTTTTCGTTTGTTAAAATATTTAACATTTGTTATACTATATATGAAGATCATTTTTATATGAAAAGAGTTTTGAGCACGTTGGATATTTTAATTATTTGATTTTTAAATTTTGACAAATCTAGTATAAATATAATACAATATATATTTCCTATAAAATTTACATAATTGAGCTTTCATTTAAAATTCTAAATATTCAATAATTTTAATAAAAAATAACGTACCTTAACGCAAACAGATATGAAATTAATATACTATTATAATTATATATATATGGTCTTGTAAATTTATTATTTCAATATAATTACAAATATCAATGTAATAACATATGCTATTCTGAAATTTAAACAAAAAATGAGTTTTTGTATTTTTGATCAAAAAAATCGTAATCTTGTAAATTTAAAATATAATAGGAGTATATTAAAATATTAAATATTTGATAAACTATTAAATTTTTCACCAAAAAAAATCTTAAAAAAATGGATGATTTAGATTCTAAGATGTTAGAGGATTTGGGCCTTGAATATAGGGGTGTTATAGCTATTGGAGGCACCAGTGTCGTTTATAACGTTTATTGTCATCAATACAAGATGAATTTCGCTTTAAAAAAGATAAAATCAACGAAATTCGTTGAAAGTGAAATCGAAAACATGATTGAAATCAATTCTCCTCATGTTGTCCCTCTATACAAATACTTCAAGCACTTGAATTACGTCTATTTGCTCATGGAATTTTGTCCGAATTCATTGGACAAAATTTTGCTTAATGAAATCTATGTAAGCGGCGAAAAACTGAACAAAATTGCCGCTGGAATCATACTTGCACTGAGAGATTGCCACCAATATGGAATCGCTCACGGAGATATTAAACCTTCCAACATTCTAATTGACAACAACGGACGTGTCAAGATATGTGATTTTGGTCTCTCAAAGAAGATCACGAATGAAGAACAAAAAGTGGACCTTGTCGGTACTTTAGCTTACAGATCTCCAGAAATGATAAAACTTCTGCCTTGCGATAAATTTGCTTCAGATATATGGTCACTTGGTGTTACACTATTCATTATGAGTACAGGAAATTATCCTTGGGACATTTCTTCGAGAGAAGCGATGCTTAAATCGATAACAACAGCGAAATACGATGAATCAAAGATCAATAACATCACAATTAGAAACATTATCTCTAAATGTCTGCAAATTGAGCCGAATAAAAGACCTCGCGCAAATGAATTATATTCGATGTTGAATTACAACCCTCACAGCAATAAAAAGAAGCTGATGAGAGCTGCTTGTTCTACAGTTTACGTGTCTCCATTCGTTCGATCACAAAATCCTCATAGATTTCGTCATATTAATTCTATATGACTCTTTTTATTTGTTTGTATTGTTTATATAAAATATGTCTTTCCAAATATCATATTTTTCCTTGTCTTGTAGTTAATTTGACAATATTCAATTGCAAATAATGGTTAATCATACAAATTATTATGTATTATTCGTGGTATTACTACTCTTGCTAATATTTAAGAGAATTCATTATGTGTTAATCTGAACTGTTAATGTTATGTTTCTCATTTCTATTCGAAATGTTTAGAACTCATTTAAACAAGAGATATCAAGAATATACCATAAATATGTTGATATAAACATGTTTTGCGAATTCGCTAAGTTCAACTTTGATTTTTTCAATTTGTCATCTTTGATACTGTATCAAAAAAAAAATCAAAATTGCTTTTGCCAGGGAATTTATTGTCTTTGAGGCATAATATTCTAGATATATGTCGCTCATATTATAGAGAATTCTAATATGAAGTATTTAATTACAGCTATATATATATTTTCGACAGAAACAATAACAATGCAATTTTTTACCCAAAAAAAAAAAATAACTTTTGGATTCCTAATGGAATATTTTTTCTCTGAAGCGTCTAATCATAACTATATGATTCTTATTCTATGTAGAACCAATTCCTTCAAAATGGATACAATATCTCTGTTGAATGATGCAAATATTGAACAAAACAATAAATAATACAAGGCATCCAAATCATAATCTATTATTTCATTCTAATTTCGAAGTTTTTCTCACCTCGAGCAAGTTTGTCTTTATTTGTATTATTTAATCATAGAGGCAATAAAAATCATAAAAAAATCATATTTGTTTAAAGTTCTTTGTTTTCTTCATCTTTCTTATTTTCTTCTTTCTTTTCTACTTGTGGCTTTTCTTCTTCCTTCTTATCATCCTTCTTTTCTTCTTCTTTCTTATCATCCTTCTTTTCTTCTTCTTTCTTATCTTCATCCTTCTTTTCTTC
>MRSU01009245.1:0-19597 GCA_008369845.1 Trichomonas gallinae
AGCCATGTGGCAAAATGGATACTGCGTCTCCCTTCTAAGGAGAAGATTGTGGGTTCGAGTCCCACCATGGCTGCTTTTTTCTTTTTTTTTTCTTCAATTATAATTATAAAATGTTGTAAAATTTTATTTATGTAATATATGATTAAAAATAATCTTAGTTTACTAGACTTTGCTTCTGAAAAAAAAATTGTTTATTCGAAATTTATAAAATGATAGATCTTTTTCAAGAAATCATCTCTAACTATGAATTTTCATATTAGGATTCAATTTGTCGAAGAATGTATGAATATTCCATGAAATTTCTCTCATCCTTATAACATTTGAATGAGTTTCTTTATTAATATTTATCCTGTGCATTAATTGAATATCTTCTGCATTTTGAGAGTCCATGAATAATAAAAAAAAGTTGATGATAAATTTATCCCGAAATTTGTCGTAAGCATCTTATTTGTTGTTGATCATACACTAAATCGTATAACTCTTATGATAATATATGTTAAGGATGAGTTTTAAAAAATTTCCAATAAATTTTTAAAATTTGCTGGAAAAATTACATTTTTTTTTTTTTCGTGAAAAAAACTTTCGACATCCATTTCATCTTCATGATGGCTTTCGAGAGACACTTACAGTTACCCCAGAAACCACAATCCCCGAACTTTTTTTCATTTACCAGTGGAAGATATACCTTCGATTATGATTTTTTTTTTTTTTTTTTTTTTTGAATCCAATTACCGTGTATTTTTAAACCGTAGTGATGGAAATTCTACATTGAAATCATATAGTATCACTTCTGAAACTGAAATTACAGTCGCTGTTGAATTATAATAAAAACAAACATTTATATATTTTTTATATATCATTAACAATTAATTCAGAAACATCATAAACATTTGGACTTATTGGTATGTAACGACCGATATCTGGTTCTAGGAGTTTTGGCACCCCAATTTTATCTCTTAGTTTGTCGATAACTTCGAGATCTATATCATCCGCTCTCACTGGATTCCTAGACATCTGCTTTAGCTTCGATAATCTTGCAGCAACTGAGCATTTCGACTTCTTTGGGAATAATTTATAAATATCACGACCATTGCAGTATTCCAAGATTAGTTTCTCATCATCTTGTTTTGTCCATAACTGCTTTCGGTTCTGAATCATATCTTTTTTCGCGTATTTAATCAACAAATGCTTTGCACTAACAGTTCTTAATTCTGAAGGCTCTCTATTATACACTTTAATAGGAGGTCTAAGAGGAGGAATATAATTGGAATCAGCAGCACAATCATTGACTTTAATAATATTAATTTGCGGAGCTTGGCTGATCATTTGTGTTTGCTGTGTATACATATATTGTGGCTGAATGATTATTTGTTGCTGCGGAATAATTTGTTGAATTGGGGCAATTGGCGTATTTGTGTGTTTGATGATTAAAACATCTGATGGTTGCTTTGGTGGCGTTTGTGGGTTCATCTGTTCTGGTTCTTTCGGAACATCTTTCGAAATTTCCTTTTTTTCTGCTGGAGGCTTCGGCGACTGTTTGAGACGTGTAACTCTGTTGATTATACTTGAAAGAGTTCGTGTTGGAAAATAAAAATGAATTTTTTCCATTTTGTTCGACTCGAATTGATATTTTTGGTATAACTCTAGCAATAGATCATCTTCTTCTGGCCGCCAGCGTTGTTTTATTCCCGGTTCTTCGTCTTCTTTTTGTTGCTCATTTTCGTCTGATTTTTTGTGGTGTTTTATTCGCTGTTTGGTTTCTGTATCAGCCGTTTTGGTTATGTCTGGGAGATTTTCTGGTTCGAGATGTTGATTTGGATCAGATATTTTAATTTTTTCTTCTTTTTCGGAGTTTTCAATCTTTTTTGGTTCTGATGATTGCTCTGACTCTTTGTCTTCTTTATCTTTTGCTTTTAATATTTTATTTTTTCTTGGTTTTCTAATTTGTCTTGTTTTCTTGAATGACTTCCGTCTTCGAGTAGTTTTCCGCTTTATAACTGGTTTCTCTTCTTCTGAAGTCGACTGAGCTTCTGGCTCTGACTCATCATCAGATGAATCCGAAGAACTGCTGTCTTCCGAATCTTCATCATCCGAATCATCATCACTGTCGCTGCTTTCTTCACTGTCAGATTCTGACGATGATGATTCGTAGCTTTCTGAAACATCAGAACTTTTCGGCGATAGTTGCTTGGAATCAGTTGTTTTGTCGGTATAATCATCGGGAAACGTTAGATCTGCCCTATCTCCATTTTTTATCTCTTCTCTTAAAGAATTGAACCTTTTTAGCAAATCAGTTTTAGAACTTCCCGGAAAACTCTCTAATAACTTCTTCCAGTTCCTTCTTTTCATGGTCAGCATGTCTATAAGGAACTGGTCGTCTGATTCCATCTTCTTTATTGGGTCTTCTGCGTGTTTTAACATTGTTAATACTCTGCTTCTGATTTTGTTGGGGTGAATCTTGCGAAAAATTGTAGCCATTTGTGCCCACTTGTTCTTAATATCATGCGACATTGCGTAAACTTCCATAATTGTGTCTTCTGGTATATCATCTAAATTTGTCGAATCATTTATGAACATTTCTTGTTCTTCATCGGTGGTTTCTTTTAATCTATCTATGTATGCCTTTGTTTGGATGTAAAATTTCTTAATATCCGCTGCGTTGTGATCTTTAAAATGATTTCTAATGGAATCTTGTATTGTATTGTCTGATTCATCCATTAACACTATTTTGAGTAAATATGTTAGCTCCTCTTTGGGAAGGGCGTAAATTAAAGGACTATTTTTGAATAAATTTTTTCTATCTTCAATTTGTTTTGATTTGGAAGCCATAATATCGAGCTGTAAGCTCATTATTCGCTCTCTGATATCAGATAAAGTCACTAGAGGAAACTTTGATTGTAAAATTGTCCATTTATCATTTTCTGTTGCTAATTTCTTGTATTCATTCATGAGATGGTTATCTGCTTTCTTTGACCAATTATGTGGCTTTTTGTTTTCTTTTGTATTTAATTCTTTTCTAATGATATTCGTTAAATACGATTTAATCGCTGTAAGAGAATTTTCTTGATGTAATACTATATGATGTTCGTTATCATTTTCATTTGTATGATTTTTAGACTTAGATTCCTGCGAATTTGTAGGTTTCGCATGTGAATTATTCATTTTTGCCGCATTTTCTTGTTGTATTGACTGTACAACTTCTTGCAATTCCTTTGTATCGGAAATAAATGATATAATTGACGATTTTACTTGATTTTCAGCGAGAATTAATGGAATTGCATCATCAATGTTGTCATTTGCCTCTTTTAACGCATTGTCTACGATGCTTGAAGGAAACCCAAGATCTGTCAACAATATATTATTCTTTCTTTTAAAATTTTTCAATTGAGAAATTGTTGAGTCTGATTTTGAAGGCTCATCTATATCCAATTCCACTTTAATTTTGACTCTTGCATCCTTTTTTACTTTATGTTTGAGTGGTAGCTGTTGTGAATCATGAATTAATTTTATTAAATTAACAGGAATCTGTATTTTATCACTTATTTCCGCTCTGAGTTCTTCCACTGTCATGTTTGGTGTTATGTCTACCTTTACGACTTCATCGTATGGAGCGGGAATGTAAAACTCCATAAAATTTCACAAATGACAGATTTTGGCTGATTTTTATTCAGGATTCTGCATCGGCTATGTGTACTCGTTTTACTGGTTTTTCACACAAAATTAAGGTAAAAAAACACATTTCGCATAATTTTATCAAAGCGCAATGCATTTATTTGGCGATGCCATGCATATTGTTTGACATATTTATTGCCATGTTTTATATAGCCATTAAATAATTACCAATATTAATTTAATTTTGAAAATATCAATGGATTGATATATTTACACACTTAAAATATAGTTTAAAATATCTTATATATGCATTTTTAACATAGAAAATTGATAAAACACAGCTCATGATTGAGTTTTTAATACAAATTCCATTTTATTGATGATTTATAAACAATTACACATAATATATTGTTTTAATATACTTTGTAATTGTGATTTCGATACTCGCTAATTGAATAAGTGCTTATATTTAAATTATTGATTAAATACAACTTTATAATGAATTTAAAAACTATAATTTATATGGTATAGCCTATATATATATATTTCCAAGCAGATTCATATATGTAATACTATCTAACTAATGATATTGCTAAGTTATTTTGCTCAAATTCATTCAATTCAATGAATTATCAAATTATGGCTTAGATAATAGATATTAATTTTGACTTTATAGTGATATTATCATAATGTCATTTGTATAATAATGATATTGAAGATACTTTTAATCTTATTTTGTGAAATGATAGATTGGCATAACTTCGCACATGATTTATGTCATCACTTTTAACGATACAATAAGATTACACTTGAACTCCACTCTTAAATCGAGTTCGATGGTCAAAAAGTGACAAAAATTTTTAATTGATGAAATTTTTCGATATTGGTGTTAATTATATTGCATTATTATCATTCATGAGCATTGTATGTAACATTTTTGGTGATGATTAGGCTACCAAATGAGTTTTTAACAAAATTAATTTCACATTGTTTTAATTCGTCAGTATTGAAGACAATTGATTATGTATTTCATGTGAGATCATACTTTAATCCATATGATCAATATGTAAATCAGTATTATTTTCGATTTTTGTGCAAGATTCAAGCAAAAAATGCTAAAAATATGGCCTGCAGTGATAAAAATTGAATATCCAGATAATATATAACCATGTTATTGGTAATATCAGCGATGATCGTGGAGGTAATGCAATATAATTTGAAAGGAAATTCTTCTATATAGTTTTATATTATTTTATCATATGTATTCGATTTATATACATCTGTATGGATAAAATATACCTCAAAATTAATATTAACGTTCATTTTGAAATTTCAACAATCAAAAACTTAATTTTGAAACCGTAAATTGACTACAAATAGTTGTTATTCATCACCTACAATATATATCAACATGATTTATTGATATTTATGTCTTTTCATTTTGGAAAATAGTTTGAGAAAGCAAACTAAGAGCAGAATGATAACGATAAGCAGAGATTTAACCCAGTAAAACATACCAACCGAAATAAGCTGAATGGATTGACATTAAAACTTGAGAAATTTAACCAAAGGCATAAAATATTGATTATTTTGATGGGGCTTAGTTGAAATTCAAATAAATCGCCACTATATTGCGATTATACTGTTATTTACTGATATATAATATAAAATAAATGGTGTAATTTAAAAATCCATTATATATGTGGAAAAACGTATTAGAACGCTATTACATATAGTAGTGTTATCTAATGACTAATTTATTTCATCAAAAATCTTATATTTATTCCTCGAATTTAAACTTTATGTAAATTAGACAATATTTTGATATTATGATTTTTAGGTGATATTATAAAATTTCTGCTAAAATCATATAAAAAATTCATTGATGACAAAAATTCATTGTTGACAAAAATTCAAATCTCTCTGAAAAATTTGATAACAATGTGGTCAATGATAAAATTCACCCATCTTTTCATGTGATATGTGCATGATATAGTAGTATCAAAATTTTATCAAAATCATTACTCGCATTTTTACTACAATGAAATACCCCTCATAAGCATATAAATATGATTTTAAAGAATGATCGTATTATTGAAGGCTCAATGGTTTTTTTGTCAAAAAAAATATAAAAAGAATTTTCAATGAATACATAGAATTTAAATTTCTCTTCATAATTCCTCTAATCCCATTAATCACATCTTTTACAAGATTATTATGCTTTATGCCTTGTAAAAAATTAAATCTGTTCACAAAATCAAACTCAAAAAAAGAAATGACTGAAACTTGTAATGGCATCCAGTGGATATACACATTGTTTCGCGATTGCATTGTCGACACCCGTGGAAAGTGGTCATTTGCTATAGGCATGCTCTCGAATTTCATTTGGATTGTTGCAGATATCCCAGAAATTGTTGTTCTCTGTAAAACTAAGGATATCACAGGAATCTCACCATTCTTGTTCATTTTCTTTGTCATTGGTGATGTATCTGGACTCATTGGAAACATCTTAACTGGTAGAATGGCAACACAAATTTTAACAAATTTCTTTTACATTCTTTTTGACAGCATTTTACTGATTCTGTACATCCACTACAAATGCAGATCAAAGCGCAATGTAGACATTGACATTGATAACAATGATGTTGGTGAAGATTCAAATTCGCTGATCGTAGCACCAGCAATTACTGCTTTTTCAGTTGCAGCAGCTGCATCCGTGGATTATGGATTACCTTATAGAGGTGAATACCTTATAGGAAGTTTATTTGGATGGGTTTCAGGATGCATCTATACAATATCGAGAATTCCTCAGGTTGTCCTAAATTTCAAGAGGAAATTCGTTTCTAACTTGAGTCCTTTCTATTTCACATGCACAGTTTTAGGAAATACTACATATGTCCTTGCAATATTTATAAGAGACAGTTCGCCTCAAAATTTGTGGCTTCAGTCACCTTTCCTAATCGGTGCCTTAGGTCCATTGTGCTGCGACATTATCACTTTATTCCAGATGTTCATCTTTGGATATTCAACTGCAAAAGAAGAAGCCGATGAAGCTGACAAACTCAAGCTTGAGAGTGTTGACTCAACATCTTCAACAAAAGCTTCGGATTCTACAAAATCATCAGATTCAAAAACATCTGAAACAAAATCTTCGGACTAAACTTGTATATTATGTATTTTTGCGAACTTAAATGTCTTCTTCTACATTTAAAACAATGTATAATCGATCGTGAATAAGGATCTATATAATTATCAATAAAACATCTTATAACTCTTATAAATGGCATGAGTATTGCCTAAATTACCTATGGCTTGATTGCTAATTTGTGATAAGATAATAGAATAAGGATTTTGTGATATTTGTCATGTAAAATGTATTATTGCTATGTAAAATAAATTTATATCAAAGTCCAAAAGTGACAACCGAGATATTTGTCACTTTTTTATAATTTTATTTTTTTCGATGCAAATCGAAAGTTTTCTTATTATGAACTACAGCGAAGAAATCCTCTTCTCATGCAATGTCCATAACAAGAAGAAGCTATGGGAAACATATCTCGAAGACATTAGGCAATGCATTCCAAAACAAAAATCTAATATTCAAATCTACAGCTATGACGAATTCACAATTGCGATCAGGGAAATAAAACCATTTAAGCTTTTAGTTACTATCCCATCTACATCCTTAGCGAAAGTTGAGCCGGCGATCAATTCAATCCTCGACCAGTTGGAAAAGATAGTCCGATTCTGCTCCGATGGCGAATTATCGCAGGAAACTCTCACTGAAAGAGATCATTATATTCGCCTTAGAATGCTCTGTCAGAAAGAGTTTTCCGTCAATGGTTACATGACATTCATCCCTGAATCTGAATTCCCAGATATTGTTGCATTCTAAGCTTACGTATGAAATGATTTTATGTTTTCCAAAGAAACGTAGATGAATCTCATCTATTCTCGAAGCATGAATGATGACAATATAGTATATTCCATTTTGTATTAAAAAACGGTATTTAATTCATCTTGAAAATATTTTATTACTCGTAATAAATGTAATTTATGAAATCGCAAAAGATGTACTGAATATTAGCAACCGATCGCGTCTCGGCTCTATCAAATCGATCAAAAACTTTATGTATTTCGAATATTTTTCCTTTATACAGACGATATAATGAGAAAATGATACTTATATTGATAGATTATCAGTAAATAATATGAATATACGTGTTTGTTACATCTATTCGTTTATAAAGATGAAAACAATTTTGCCATGTATACTAGAATATGTCATGTAAATTATGACAAATTTGACAAGTATATATAAATCTGACTATAAATCTGACTAACTATAATATTTTAGGGGCGACAAAAAATAAGAAGGCAATAAAAAATGGAAGATTTCTCTCTTGATGAATTACGTGCATTTAAACTTCGCTTTAGCGGAAGTTATACTAACGGCAGACTTCTTGTATTCGTTTTGCCAAATAGCCTCATTATTATCACTTTCCATCCAAAATTCGTAAAAGATAAAAATGCATTCATTTACAACGGCCCAGAATTAGGTCAAGACATTCATGTTGGAGAAGATATAGTCTTGATTGATGGTGAACAGTTTGTTTGCCCAACACAAGGAAAAGTAATTGATGTAAATCCGAACATGGGAGATGCAACACAATTTGCAAATGGCCCAACTACCAACTTCATTTTAATTGTCAAGCCAAACAAAGGAGCACCAAGACAATTCGAAGAATCTTACACCAAGATCTGCTAATCCATCAAAATTGTAACTATTACTCCACATGCATGCAGACACATGACTCTTTATTTGTTGCACTATCAGTATTTGTTATATATATAGATATATTAAATATCCTAACTATTCTTAACTATAAGATAATAATATACTTCGATAACATACCTATTTTGCTATGAATAGTTAAATTTTCCAAAAAAATATTAATTTTTTGATTTGATATGACCTAAAACATACTTTCACTCAGATGTTTCAAAACTATTCGAGATTTCTTGATGAATAGTGTAACAGTGCCATTAAAATATGATCATCATATTTTTTCATTTTTACATATAATTATATGACAGATTCAATTTTTACATGACATATTCAAAATTTTACATGGCAGATTATCTATTATCAACAAATTATATTTTTACATGACAAAATATACGTTTACATAACAAAAAAATGTTAAAAATTAAAACTTTGCTTAGATATTTAGTATACACAATCATTAAAGACATATAAAAATAATTTCATTGTCATTATCTGCTAAAAGTGTCAACAGAAGGAGATAATCGACGAAAAATAAAGAAAAAATACTTTGAATCGAAAATAATCGTCAATTTTCATGGATTATGGTGTAGATTCGGCCCAGGCTTCGGACGTCGAAGAGATTCAGCCCATTGCACCAGAATATGACATAGACATCAGCAAAATCGAAGATTTCGACTTAGCTTCATCCATTTCGATTAATTCAATAAAATTTAGAGAAAATCTAATGAACGAGACGATAGAAAAACAGAGGAAGTACATAAACCCACTCAAAGTGGTAAATTCTTTCTTAAAATTGCTCGAATCTCCGAATTTTGATTTTTTGTTGCGGAAAAAACTTCTTTATTCGTTTTCTCCGCTTCATTCATCGACATTAATCAGCGCGTTTAATGACTATATACCAAAGCAGCAGAATTTTAACCAGTTTTGGATCGTTTTTGCTTCATTAGCAAGATTATTTGTTTCTCATTCGAATATCGACTTAAGCTTACAGATTATGGCACTAGAACAAGCAATAACAAAATTACCAGAAGAAATTCAAGAAATTTATCAAACATTAAATTCTGTTTTATCAAATTCGCCAACAAACAGCGAACAAGCGAAAATTTTACTCAAAGCCGTCCAAAACTTCGAAGGTTTACTTAACAATGGTGAATTTGATCCTTCAATAATAAAATGCGTCAAAGAATTGAAAAAATGCGTCGAACAAATTTGTTTGAGCTTTGAATTGCTAGAACTGATAAATTCATACGATCAATCGCTCATTGAAGTCAAAAATATCCACAAATCTCAGTTTACTTATCAAGAAAATTGCAAATTACTCAGATCAACGCTTTCATACGCTTTACTCGCAATTAACAGCACCCACATGATTATTTCAGACAAAGCAGCCCATGCGATCTCATTAATTCATAGAATTTCGCATTTATCAAATTATGTTCAAATTAACGAAATTGCGGATTTACTTAAGCAATACAAACAAGCCTTAGTAGATCTCACAACTACAGACATCCGATCAGACGAAACTCAATTCCAAATCTTAAATAATTTTATTTCTCAACAAAAACCATCAGTTAACACGTATATTAAAGAATACGATGCCTTCAGAGAGGCCAGAAGCGAATATATCAATGACAATAAAAATCCTGGACACGTTCATCATTTATTCGAAAAATTTTTGAGTTTGATTCTTAAAGAAAATCTCGACCCAATTATTGAATCAGTGCTCGACTCCATTCACAACTTATGGGGCCAATTGGCTCTAGAACAAAAAATCATCGACGATGCAACAAGTTTGATTAATTTCGCGACAACTTATCCAAATAAGAAGATCAACATGATAGATGCGGTACAAGATGTCATTGACTCCATTTCTGAAATGATTGACGAAGATTTATTTAATTATGGAGTTATTGACTTCTTTTCACGCATAAGGCTGATGTTTTTGGTGTTCAAAGCTCTCTACAGCACATCAGCTTCCCACCTCTCTAATACTGCTGATGATTTCTTCCATTATTTCCCAGATATTTTTGCTGTTAAAGATATTCTTAAGCCTCCGAAGAAAACTGAGAAAGATCCAATACTTGCCAAGATATCTGGCCTTGGAACAATCAATTTCAAGCCTGAAACACTTAAAGAAATCTTTAATGAAATTTCGTATTCGATTTCTTCTCCTTTATCATCGAAACTTGATACAGTGGCGAGATTCATATCCAAGACAAGACAGTTTTATACTTCTTTTATCCCGGATGGAGGAGTTTCTCCAGATAAATATGATTTCATCATTTCTCCAACAAATGATACACCGATATTTGTTAGGTTAATCGAAAGCATTCTTCCACTTCTCGCGTTTAATCCGACCTCTTCGCTCGCTCTCGCTGAAAAAGCCTTCGCATTAGTTTTAGCAGCCATTTATCATCCATACGCAGATCGAAATGTTGCCAAAAACACATATAATGGAGTCCTGAAGAACCTGTCGTTCAGAGTTCCAGATCTTTCTTTCAGATTCGCAGCTGCTATTTGTTCTTCTCTCAGAAAGCTTTCTACGCAAGGCAAAGTCACCCTAACTATAGAGGAAATAGATACATTCGAAAACGCATATTTCGACGTTGTAACTCTCGATAGTAAAGCTTCTCCATCGAAATTAAACAAGGCACTGAATATAGTCATCGAAAAAGCACCAACGCCATCTATGTATGATGGACTTACAACGTTCTCGAAGACTTTGCTTCTCTTCGATGAAGTTTCCAAGTCAATGATAGAAGTCGCGAAAATGCTGGAAATTGACGACAAAATCTCACCAAATTTAGTTCCTTTGACTGTTGTTGGAACAATGACACAGACAATGGCATTAATGGTCCACCAATTAACAGGAGATCCGATATTCCAAGACATGAAAGTATGGCCTTTCACTTCCAACCAAACAAACTTGATTATTTTCAGCGAAGTAGATGACGGAAAGTGTTTCCAGAGGTACGCTGACTATCTTCAAGAAAATAAATCAAATGTTCCAACAATTCCGCCGAAAGTTCTGTTAGACGCATCAAGGAGCATGGCGCAGGTCTGCTCTGTGTACTCCAAGTCATATGTTGTCGATCCGAACTTAACGCAGCAAGTTTCAGTTATGATGTCTGACATCCAGAAGAAAGCAATCGAAGCTGAGCAGACAGGCGACATCGCTTCATTCATTACTGATGCGTTTGTCGAACAATTCACTTTATTGTCGATATTAAATAAGAGGCATGTTAATTTTGCAGTAATAACTGCTATGACTGATATAAAGAACTTCAGATCTATGCTCCTGGAGTACTACGCTTTCTCCACTCTGCCGGAGAAGTTCGGAACAATGTGGAAAGCTTTGCAGCATCTTCCTGAAATATTCAGGCCGAAATCTGTTGACGAAAAAGTCGAATTTTCAGCGAAGCAGAACACATCAGACGAAGACAAAGACGATTTGCCGTCATTCAAAGAGAATCTTAATAAACTCAAACAAAAGCTCGAAGAAAGCGAAAAGATCGAAGCAGTAAAAGACGATTTCGACTTCTTAGAGAAATCTTTGAGCCAAATTTCGACAAGAGCTGATCCAGCGGAAATTAAATATCATCACGCAAGAATTCAAGCACGATTGAACGCGTCAAAGACAAGAATAGAGACGCAAATAGCAGCAGTCAACAACGAAATACAAAGAATACAAAGCGGCCAGCAAAGTTTGACAAAGCGAGAGATATTATCTGTCCATCAAAATGCCGACGAAGTAGAGAAGAAAATCGGCGAATTGGAAGAAGAGCTCGAAAAAGCGCAGACCGATTTATCGAACGAAACAGGCGCAGTGTCAGAACTAGCAGAAGAGTGCAGGAGCATGAAAGGAGAACTGGCGAGAGCACACGCGCAAAAGAATGATATACAGCAGTCGCTTTTGGATGAAAATAAATCGACAAAAAGTGATTTTGGAACTAAAAACCAGTCAATACTAGAATACACGCGCCTCATCTCTGCGCAGAACTTGAAGCTGAGAACAGCAATAAAAAGAGCGAGATTGGCGAAGAAAGTGCCAGCATTACAAGCAACTCTATCTACAGAGACACAGGATACATCCGACCTCGAAAAAACTCTCGATAATCTCAAGAAAGAAGTTTCCGAGATCGAACAGAGCCTTTCCAAGGTTGATGATAATTTCATTCAGGAGCAGAGTGGCGTGAAGAAAGTTTTCGTGCCACAGGAAGTGTCTGAGTTCATGCAGATGACGGAAAAACTCAGGACAGGTAAAATGGATGAGGTCCAGCCTCTGATGTTTTTGACTGTTTTAGATTTCGTCGAAAAATACGCGTTCGAACTTTCCCAGTCAAGGCGTGATATGTTCGCTTACCTCACTGGAGGCGAGAAAAGCCCGAGCGGAGAGTCTCCTTCTGTACAATCAGATATGGAATATGATTTCGAGGGCGAACCTGAAGAAGAAGAAAATCCACAAACTAATCAATAAATGTTCTTATTAATTTTTTTCAATCAAATAATATACGTTGTATGAAACTGTGCGATCATTAGAATTTGCTTGTGAATTAAACGAGATTTGAAGCTAGCAATATCGTAGTTATTAATACTTAATAACAATTGTTTTTCATCTCAGATTTTTAAAATAATAATTTTATATTTAGCAAATGAATCAATCAAGAATTGATTATCAACTCTTAAAAGAGAATTAGACACTTTGTATTACATCACTTTTATAAATTTACCAGATGAATTTTTATAAAATTAAAAAAAAAAATGAATCTTTCGGAAATCAAGATGTCGATAACTTTCAATCTAAATAATTTTCATTCTCCTAGTCATCTATTGTATCCAGAGAAGTACAAGAACAAGCAGTTAATAAAAATATTGAAGATCTGAAAAAAATACCAAAAACAAAGGAAATGTTTTATAAAATCTATGATACATTCTTTCGCATCTATGCATATATAATGACTACGATGCTATAAATTTTGCTGTAAAATAGAAATTCTGCGATGTTAAAAACGAAAATGATTTAATCGTTTTTGATGGTGTATTCCTGGACCGTTGTTTTAAATTTGCGCGTTTAATACTTGAATTTGGCGGAAACTACAACATTAACAAAACACTCCACAATGATTATGATTTTACCAATTTTATTTTCAAAATTCCGCATTTTGATGTTAATAACGCCTTGATTTTGGCTTCACGAAATGGTTTTTATGAAGCTGTCAAACTCTTTTTATCATTCTGAAATTTCATATCATCCTGAAATTGATGTAAATGCAAATGACATTTCGAACAGAACAGCTTTGTTTTGTGCTTCTTCTAGAGGCCATAATGAAGCACAAGTTGTCAAATTCCTTTAATCATTTCCTGGAATAGATGTCAATACAAAAGACATTTCGAACAGCACTGCATTGTTTTGGGCTTCAATTTATTTTCACAAAAATGTAGTCAAACTCCTTCGCAAAGTTCCTGGAATAAATACTGACATTTAATATCGACAATAAGGAATTTTGTGGTTTATGAATAAAACACTGATTTTCAATATCTAGATAAATTTAATAGATGAGAATAATTAAAAATATGTGTTGAAAATAGAACATTAATATGTAAAAGTATTATTATGTTCTTTATTATGTAGCCATAAGATAAATTTATTTTAATCTAAAAATAAATTTCAAGATTTTGAGATTTGGAATGAATTTAATGAGATTACAGGACAGTTTATTAGAGTTTTCATTTAAGAAATATAAAACAAATAAAAATTATTTCGAAATAAAATTAAAATACACCTAGTGCTCCTAAAATGATAAGAACAATAACTATTATACCTAGAATAACACCACCGATGATGTAATACATGCATTTCGAAGTTGATTTTTGATGTTCTTGAGCTTCTTCGAGATCCGCGTTTCCTTCAATCATTTCTTGATGTGCATCTTCAACAGTTGTCTCAATGCGCTGTATTTGCTCGTGTTGTTTATCCAAATTTTCATTGAGTTGATTTGTAACATCTAAAGTGTCTTGCATTGCTGTAACGATTTCTTTAGCACCCTGATCGAGTGCTTCAGCTTCACGCGCTTGATACTCAGCTTCAAGCTGTGCTTGTGTCTTTTTACGATCTTCTTCCTCTTTTCGGAGCATTTCTTCTTCATCAACAACCATCTGTTCAACTTTTTTACGCTCTGAATCGATTGTTTCTTTGACTCTCGCAAGTAATTGTGCGATTTCAGTTAAATCCTCCGAAATCGGAACTACTAAATCGTTTTCTTGTCCATTTAGTTTGGCCAAATCGTCTTTAAACTGTTGTAGTTTCTGATTTTGTAAGTTCCATGTCTTTTCTAGCGCTTTATACTTGCCAATTGTTGGAACTGCTAGAAACTCGTCTTTCGCTTGACTTGTCTTTTTCGTTTGTTTCTGCATATCTTTCACTTGCTGGTAGAGCTGCTCATACGTGATTTCAACGTCCAAGCCCTCTCCAGTCGCGAAAAAATCTTGAATACTCATACCTATATAAAGCACGATACCGCTTTTGACAAAATGACATGTAATTAAAATCTTGCTGTGTAAAATATTTTACATGGCATAAATAAAATCTTGTTTTGTAAAACATTTTACATGACATAAATTTAATCTTCAAATTCTAGAAATATTATATGATTTATAATAGGACTAACTCTATAGTAATTCTTATATTATTCCAATGATGTCACTCTTATATATCCAATAATAAGAATGATTGCATATTTTGACTGTTAATGTTATGGAATTGCCTGTGGAACGTTTCTAAAGTTATTACCCAGAATTTGAAAATTAATTTTATGACATGTAAATTTAAATCGTCAAATTCTGATATATTCTAAGAGATATTCCGTGATCTCTGAATAAATGTAATCTCTTGATTTAAATTATAGTTATTACTGAATAAAAATTATATTTTAATAATTTTCTTATTATTTGTCACTTTTCAATAATTTCATGTATATTTTTTGGAGTTTATCTCTTCTTCTCTCAGTTGTCGGTGGAATTTTTCTCACATTGTACGCTCTTCCAATCAAAAACACTTGGATCGTCAAGCTTTCAAACGCTTTACATAGAATTTGGATTCCTTTATTATGCTGCAGCGGCATCTACTGCCTCCTTATCGTCCAAGAAGTCAGCATAATGACCCACCAAAGAGAAAACCGCAAAGCTGGATCTTCAACAGAATCAATGCTCCATTATCAAAATGCAAACTTATTCAGATCCCAGAGAAACCTTTACATCATCCTTATTGGTCTTACAATTCAGGTTTCGCTCCTTATTCTCATTTGGCAAACACATTCATTATCAAGGAAGAACCAAGCAATTGCCCAGCAACTCAGAGACATGCAAAGTGAGCACCACGACTAATACATTTGTTATTTTAAAGTCATAATTTTTTTAGTCTATTTTGATTTTTTTTTTTTAATTTAGGATCAGACTAAGTTACTCATAAAAATGTCTTAGTTAGTTTTATCTATTTATTAATACAAATACTATAATAGTTTAATAACAAAATAAAATATATTATGAATTCATTGTTGCATTTACAGCAGCCATAATAGCATGCTTGTATGCTTCACGATCTACTTCCGCTTCAATTGGTGGATTTTTTGACAAACAGGAAAATTCTGTGCAATTACAGTTATTTGGCTTCTTATGCACAGAGAAATAAGATATATTAAGCTTCTGAACAAAATCCTGGGTCCAATCAACGCATAAAGCTTGTTCTAGAGAAACATCAACTAATGCTGTATTATTTTGCCCAAAGAATGCAGAAAGAATAATATTATTCAGATGATTTCCAACCAATACAGTTGCACGTCCAGCATTGTCAGCAGCTGCAGGAATAACGAAATTTCGCAATTTGGACAGGCTGGACGTGTATCATCTTCCAAGTGGCTCATACATGATGGCAAAGCGATTCGTTTCGGAAATCTTGCTGATTTCACATTAATTTTTCTTAGTAAAGTAAAGTTTAATTTAAACTCTGAGCGAATATCTTCCTCTGAACTAAGATCTTTTCCTGTTCGTGCCATTAATTTTAAATTCAGAATATTTCTGCAATGATAATGAATGATATCACCCTTTTATCATATGTTTAAGAAAGCATGAGATAAAATTGGGATGCATAGGAAATGTAAGAGTTTTGTTGAATTCTCAAGAATTTTGCAAAATTCTAATTTATGTCATGTAAATATTTTATTTGTCATAAATCGGCATTTTCCCGTTATATGGCAGATCTTACGCGCAGAGCATTTTTGGCTGCAACGAGAGGCGATATAGCGGTCCTTAGTAGTATAGTTCCTGAGCACGTCAATCCAAATGAACATATTTTTCAGTTTATCAATTTTTTCTATGGGTCGTCTTTAATGTAGCATCCAGGCACGTTGGAATGCTTCATGTTGCCGCTGGATCAGAAAGAGCTGAATGTGTACAGTACTTAATCGATTGCGGAGCTGATATTAATTTACCTGATTTAATTCATCATTTTTTTACATGATTCAATATTAATTTATAGAATTTATCATATATTTATCGAACTCCTTTACACTATGCAGCGCAATACGGAGATGATTCGTCATTGTTGTTACTTCTCGGGCGTGGTGCAAAAGTAAACGCAACAGATGCAGCAAAAGTTCATCATTTTACAATTTCACACCACTTCATTTAGCAGCTTCGCGTGGAGATGTTACGAAGTGTAAGATTCTTTTAGATTATGGTGCAAAGATCAATGCAGTTGATGATACAGGAATTAATTATTATCATATTCAACTCCTCTTCACTGGGCAGTGACAAATCAGCAAACACCATGTGTTGAGCTTCTTTTAAAGAAGAATGCTGATCCAAATGCCCAAGATTCCGTGGGAAGGACACCATTGCACATAGCTTTCTACAACGAAAATCGTGGAGCTATTCAAGCATTGGTTGACGCTCATGCGGATTTGCAAATCACAGATAACATGGGAAGAAAGCCAAACGAAACAATTGGCCCAAAGGGTCTATAATAGTTGTTTGTATAAATTTAATCTTAGATGTGTTTTTATATTTAAAAAAATAGAAAAATCGTATTTATCAAAACTTGTATGTATAGACATCATATAGTGTTTCTAAGCTATCTATATATACCAACTAATTTAAGAAAAAATGTATAATTAATTTTGATAATAAAATAAACGAATTTGGAGTTCAAATGTTTGAGCACTGTAATATATAGCATAATATAATTAATATTAGCATAGATAAAGTTCATAAATTTTAATTGTTTGATGTTTGATTTAACTGAAGTTGAAATCCCTGATATTTTATCGAATTACGTGACACTTGAGACCTATTTATCACACATAAATCAGCATTCAATAGAAGAAATAACTTCTATCATTCTCGAAAATTTAAAAAATGATACTGAATCTGTTTTTAGACTTCTTCTCTACTTTTCATTAATTAGATCGACATATATTGCAGAAATAGTCGAAATTTGGTCAATAGTATCTAAAGAAACAAACACATCTTTTTCAATCATCCCATTAACACTCGAAAATGTTTATTTAGCGGATGTTCTCTATCACAAAGGACTTATACCGCAAGATCAAATAAAATTTAACGTTCCATATGAATTTATTGATTTCAAAACTTATGTAGGAACATATAAGAAGCCACCGTTCAAGAAAGCACTCAAATTATCTACACTGTTAAATATATACCCAGAAAATTCTGTTTTATCAATCATTAGGAAGGATGATGTTGAATCATTGCAAAATCTTACTATTGATCCAGAATTTTCGTTATACATGACAGTTAAGCCACTGGTATACGATGGATACAGAGAAACAGAAGAAATGACTTTATTATCTGCTTCTGCATTTTATGGCTCATTAAAATGCTTCAAATACATACTAATGAATACAGATAACTTTGTAGCACCAGAGGTTTGCAAATTTGCTGTTTCTGGTGGAAATTTCGAAATAATTCATATTGCAAGGCAAAACGGAAGAACATTTAATAATACACTGTCTACAGCAATAAAATACCACAGAAATGATGTTGCTTCATGGCTAATCCAGAATTGCCATGAATCTGGTGATTTTGAGTTAAACGATGCAATTCAGGCATTAAACACTATAGCTACATTATATGCAATGAAAAATGGCTCAAAGAGCAAGATTGGTGAGTTCTTCCATACTGAGTCAATATCTGTATCCGCTGAAAGAGGATATTATCCTGTTTTTCGCGCTTTGATTGAGTGTGGTGCCAGAGCTACTGTTAACTATGGCTTTGGTCCGTTGCATGGCGCGTGTATGTCAGGAGGAATCATGATTGTTAAATATTTAGTCGAAGAACAAAATATCGATGTCAACAAAAACGAAACAGGCAGAGATTTCCCGCCATTACACATTGCATGTCATGGAGGCGTATTAGATGTTGTCAGATATTTGATAGGAAAAGGAGCAAACGTAAATTCGAGAAACAGCTACAACAATGTCCCTCTTTTTTATGCTTGCTACTACGGTAGATATGACTGTGCAAAAGAATTGCTTGACCATGGCTCTGAGATTCCAGAATCAGTCACGCGCGTTCCTATGACAGAGTATTTAGTTCAATTACTCGATAAATATTCTCCCAAAAAAGATTCATAATTATTTTTGATTGCTGCATTTTTGTTTTTTCTTCAGCGCTGGCTGCAAACATCTCGTCTTCACTCATTTTCTTGTCGAATGCTAATATGTTGAACAAATTTCGAGTATTGATCAGATACCATATTTTGAACGTATTCATCTCGTAAATACTTAAACATTTTATTGGCATATTTAATCTGCTCCATCATTCGTTGTTATTCTCGAAATTGAGCTAATAATGATTGCAAGGTAGAATCCAATTTTTGATTCCACTTAGCACATTATGAGGAATAAAATATGCCATGTAAACTATTCAAATATAAATTTATTGACAAAAAATATGGAGAATTAGATTTGGTGCCTAATATTTTGAGAATAGATGGATCATAAGATATTAATGCTATATCTTATATCAAATCCTGAATTTGCCAGCAAAAAAATCACGACGATAGAACAAAAAATTTTCAAATGAGTGATCAAGAGGAAACTCAGCCATCAGATTTAAATCTCAGACCACGCATTACAACACCATACCTCACAAAATACGAACGCGCACGTGTTCTCGGTA
>MRSU01009248.1:0-25289 GCA_008369845.1 Trichomonas gallinae
TTATAATCCAAAAAGGCTTCATTTGTAGGACCGATAAGATTTTAACGTCATTTCTATCGTCGTTTCTACACCTCTAAAAATTGATTTTCCCTGTTATTTCAAAATTGCTCCTGATTTAAATTTAAATTATTTTTATTATGGTTTTAGATACTTTATATGTTATTAATTTTGATTTCATTAGAAATTTGAATCATTGTTTTCCCCCTTCAATAAAATTGTTTTATTGTGTATTTGGGTAATTATTATGATGTTTGTTCTAAATCTTTAACATTTTCTGACCATAATTTCCCCTGTTATTCTGGGAAAGCCCCTATTTAATTATAATATTTTGGTTTAGTTGCGGAACTTGATATACTTCATTTTATTAATTTTATTTTAATTACATGTTTTGATCAAATAGAGCCCCCTTTTTAATTTATATTTCCCCTGAATAAAAATCGACAAGTCTTGATTTTGATGCATTTTGTTGATTCACGTATTGGAACGGTTAAAAATTTGTTTTGTTTGAGAAGATAAAATTTCAATAAATTTGGATGACTGAAGGTAATTCGTTGTTATTCGATTTTTACTCGGAAATGCTCGACGCCATCCAAGTGGAGGGGCCACTAGGATCGTTTATGACTCGATTTAAGGAGTATTGTAGTCAAATTCGCGAAAAACGATCTTTAGCAAGTCCTTACGAATCAGAAACGAGTATATTTTTGAACCAATTTAGCGTTGAAATGATAGATTATATACTTTCCCTCAAACCATCTCACGTTTTCGCAAAGGATTTAAATCAAATTCTCATAACATACATCAATTTATTTATAGTTTTCATTAATGAAGAGGATATGCCTTTCATCGTCCAATGCTATCGAATTTTCGAAGATGTTACATGCGAATTTTACAAATTCAAAAAAGATTCTTCGTTTTTAATTACAAATATGAATGAATTAGCGCAATCATCGATTATAGAAGTACTACTAGATCTTTACAAACAGCCAAAGTTGATTTCAATCACGAATTTTACACGGACATTAAATTTTGTTTTAAATTTTAAAGCTAAATGGGTATCAAAGTCACTACCAATTCTGTGGGAAGCCGCCGCTTACAGATATTTGGCCTTTGTCGATAACTTGACGATGGAAGAAATTTTGAAAGTAAATGAAGTAGATTTAAAACTAGTAATGGCAAACGTAAGTGCTAAGCTTAATCCTGGTGATTTAAGACATAAAATTTCTCGTGCAAATTTTAGATTTGCAATAAAATTAGCAACAAACGACAAACTTGCAAAACAATTCAACGGAATCAAAACAATATGCGAAGATATTTCTACGCCGGATCCGAAAGATTACTGCAAAATTCTTAAAGATTCGAATTTTATTCGAATTTTGCTTTCAAAGCTTCATCACCAGATTATTGAGAACTTTGCACAGATTGTTTTAGTAATGGCCGATTGTAAACTACTAGAAAAGCAGGAATTAATTGATTTATGGAAAATTTCTATAAATCAACCGTCATCGACTATAGATTTATACTTTAAATCGATTTTAAGCATTTTCTCGTCACTACCAAAAGATATGCAAGACATTTTATGGAAGACTTTTCCGCAAACAGAAACATTTCCACTTCCAGCTTTAAGATTTTTACAAAAGATCGCTGATACAGGCACCCTTGACCAGAGAAAGAAATTATTTACAGCTCTAGATGCTTATTATCCAAAAATTGAAAGTAATCCAGATATTAAAAACGACTTAACATCTACACTTTGTGAAATTTTGCCAGATGATGAAGTTATGGTTACCTCTATTCAATCAAAGTCTTTTGCATTAATTCGAGCACACGAAAGAATAGAATATGCTGTAAGTCTTTTAAAAGCTTCTGCAAAGTATTTGGGGCCCGATATTTCGCATGCTTCGTTTAAATCTTTAGTAGAAATCATGATAGAAGACGGATGGACAGTTAATTCACAATTTTTTGATTTAATTCCAATAATTTTGCTTAATTTCACAGAGCCAATAGCAATACCTGAAGTTAGACTACTAGAAAAACTGATTAGAAAGTTTATAATCACAAATACAACAGAAATCACGATTTTATTTACAAAAATTATAGAAAAATCGAAAGACAAAGTTATAACGAAAGATCAGTTAAGATATTACTACGATACACTCTGTGACACGAAACCATCCGATAAAAACACAATAGATTTTATTTTATTCTTATTCAGACGATTAAATGATCAATATTACGAAGCAAACCCATCAACGACAAAACAGGCAGATATATCTAAGTTTACAGGCATCAGAACCCTCTGGAAGCTGTGTTTCAAAGTTAATTCAGATATAATTCCTTCTTTTCTTTGCAGATTATACGGAAAATGCAAGGACCACAGCAATATAGTTGAATTCGTTAAGAGATGCATGAAACATTCAAAGCATTTGGGATCTTTAATGGCTCTTCTTCATATTATTTACTTAGTAGAAGCTGAGCGTGACAAAACTGGTCTCGGTTTGCAGTATAACAAGTTTATTCCGCCATCAAACTATTGTTCATTGACATTAACAGGAGATTTATCGACAAAAATAAGAATTAGAAAAGATATTTCATTTCCTGAGTTCAAAGAGATGATATCGATTATGATGAGAATTCCAAAGAACACAATTAAGTTTATGAGAGATTCAGAATTTATAAATACTGATTCTTTTTCAACAGACATAACACCATTGGAATACACTGTCTTTATTGTCAAAAGTGATCATGTTACTTCTTTCAAAATCCCACGTGTTGACTACTTTCCATCGTTAATTTTAAACAGCGAGCCTAAATACGTGAGAATTCTTCTAGAATTGTTGATGTCCGATGTTGATGATATCAACCAAGCAGCTTTAAAGATCCTAAACGAAATGAGTCCGATTGAGCAAATTAAAAATAGACTTTTAATGGTAACAGACTGGAATTCGATCTTCAATGAGCCCCACAAAGGCTATTTGATGTACCAACTACACATGATAGGCAACATGCTGCTGGAAAACGACGCGCAATGGACAAAACAATTCTTGCTAACTACTGGAGCGAAAGAACTCTTCATGTTCGTCTTAACACAGTCAAGAAACTTATTTGGCGATAACTTCGAGAACTTAAGAACAATACTGCAACTAGCGCAATTCGTTTTTTCGCTGATTCCATCGAAAGAAGCGATGAAAGATTTAATTATATCACTAGGAGCCTCGCAAGTTGAAAATATTTTGCGTTGGTCAGACGAAATCCTCAAGAACAAACAGACTAAAGAATCATATGAAGTCATTGATGCTTTGCTGACTTTCTTGGTCCACTTCGCTGAATTCGGAGAACCACAAGCTTTTAAGTCAGACCAATTTACTTTTTTGTTCAAGCAGACGATTTTCCACACGAAAAGCTCAATAAGGAACGGACTAATAAATGTCTGCAAGTTCATCGATGATTCGAAACTAGAGATGATGCTTATTGATGTGCTTCCGAATGCTGCTTGTAATGAATGCGACGAATATTTTTCACTTTTGTCCGACTTTTCGAACAAAAATTTATTATTTGAGCATTTGACGAAAATATTATATGATTTATATGATTTCGAGATCAAAGACCAGTTTAAGCTGTTGATGAAATACCCACCTCCAGGAAGATTCACAAAGAATTTGATGAAAATTATGTCTTCATTAATTGACAAAGTTACTTTTCCAATAGAAGAGCTTTCGAAACTTTGTTTATTCTGTACAACAAACATTTTATTCAATCACTTGAAATACTTCGATCCACCGAAGGAGTTTTTTGAATTCGTTTTCTGCATTGTTAAGCAGGATACATCAATAATAGAAAACATTTATCCACTATTGGGCTTCCTCGGTCAAAAATATGCAGCAGAACAAAATGTGAACCATGAAGTGAAATACAGAGGTATTTACAACCCAGAACAGAAATCTTGCTACATGAGCAGCAGCTTGCAGCAGTTATTTAACATACAAGAATTCAGGAATTTAATTTTGGAGCCGCATTTTTCTGAATCAAACTGGTTCAGCGAACTACAATATTTTTTCGCTCAGTTAATGCTTTATCCAACATCATCCATTGATCCCAGCGACTTCTACGCCTCGCTTAACTGGTATTCGAGGAATATTGAGTCAAGATCATATGATGCTGCTGAGTTTTTGAGTACTTTGTTGGAAAGAATTTCGAAAGTTGTCCCGAAAGCTGCAGAAATTTTTACAGGAAAAATTTCACACGAAGTTGTTGGAACATCACAGACTTACAAACAAGAGTTCATCCAAGACTTCACTGTCTTCCCGATAGAAATCAAAGAGCACAAACACATATTCCAGAGTTTTGATACTTTTCTTCACCCGGAGATATTAAGCGGCGCGGAACAATACTTCGCTGAGGGCATCGGAAAATTCGACGCTATTTCTTACTCTAAGGTTGTTGTCGCTCCTAAAATCTTGATAGTTCAACTCAAAAGGTTCGATATAAACATGGCGACAGGAGAAAGACAGAAAATCAACTCAAAGTTCACTTTTCCTTTACAACTTGATTTGGCGCAAATCATGAAAGGTGATAAAGGCCCAGTTCTCTATGATTTAGTTGGCATAACAATACACAGTGGGAACTTGATGCCTGGACACTTCTATACTTTCCAGAAATGCGATGATGACAACTGGAGAATATTCAATGACTCAAGGGTAGCACATTTATCAGATTCGCGTTTGATGCAAGTAATAAACGGCGGAGAGCAGAACATGACATCATATTCAGGACTAAACTCGGAGCAGAGTGAAAGAATGGAATCAACTTATTTGCTGTTTTACAGAATGAAAGGATTCAAAAATACAGAAGAAGCAAAAGTTGATCCAAACATTTTGGCGAGAATTGTCAATAGCACGCAATCATTAGTTCAAGGAAAAATGTTCTCCAACTCTCTTTACTCCAATTTCGTCATGCAGATTGCTCAGGCGACGACAAATGCTAGACTTGCTTATAAATGTTTGTCGAAACTACTCAAGACATCAATGAACGAAAGCCAATGTTTGTTGATGATTGAAGAAATAATGAAATTGTGCAAGAAGAACAAAAACAACGAAGTCTATGACATTGTTATTACAGAGAAGGACAACTTTGAACTGTTTTTGTTAGGCTGGGAATCGGAGAAAGTCAGGCAGAAATATTCAGAGTTAATCTACGAAACAATAACAAACACGAAAAATCCAAAGCCTTATTTCGACTTTTTAGACAGAATCATTCCAAAATGCACTGAATACTGGGATAGACTTGACGCCTTTCTCCATCCTCTGTATAAGCTTTCAGACAAATGCGAGATAGATCACGGAGAATGGATGTCAAAAATCATGAATTTCATGACACTTAAACTTGCCGAAACAATTCCAGCGAGTAGAAGAAATTATGTATTGAAGAATATCAATCTCAGTCCATTCTTCAAAGTAATTGTCTCTATTCTCAAAAATAGCGCTGACTGCAGGAACGAATACAGAGGAACTCTCTTGTCACAAGATTTTTTTAGAACACTATTATCAAGCAAAGCGAACGCGCCTGGTCTAATCAAGATCTGGCTGATGCTGACAGAATCTTCTCTTCCAAAGTTTATTTCTTCGATCACTGCAATGAAGAGTTTGTCTACTGATGAGCAAGCAGTCATTTTCCTGTTCGGAAGTTTAGTCTTCAAAGAAAGCAACTCTTTGTTGAGTTGGAGTTTCAACGCGACTATAAACTTTGACGTCAACCGATTGTCAGATTTTCTGTCAGCAATCAATGACAGAATTTCTTTAGTCGATGTCAACCTTCAGGCTGCATTAAGCGAGAAAATATCTTTCATTGTCGATCACTGGATCTTAAGTCCCGGGGAAAACGTGAGAAGAAATACAAATGCTATGCTTAGGAAAACATATACAAACGCATTCAGTGAAACACAGAGAGGATATGTTAGGACAATTTCAAAGAAAATTTTCGATAGAATTCCAACAATGGTTGACTTAACGATTCCTTGCACTAACATACATGAAGCGCCAATTGAGATCTTCTTCGATATACTAAAGTGGGCAATTCAGTTTTCAGAGAGTTTCGATTTAAGTGTCGTTTATTCAAAATCAATTATCAATGCTTTACAAAAACTGAAATCGTCAGATCAGTTCTCAACGAAGTACATTACATATGTTATTTCTTTCATATCAGGTGTAGTGCAGAGAGGAGAGATGGCGAAGCAGTTCTTTGATCACAGTAGGTATGGAAAATTCATCGATTATTTGTCCGAGTCACATTACTTCGAGCAAAAAGCTTGCACTGACATGTCAATGAGAATTATTTTAAGACTGACACCGCAGAGTTGCTTCACTAAGTTTGTTAGATCTCCTGCTTTCGAATCTGGTGTGATTTTCTGCTTGGAAAACACATCTACTGTCAAAGACGATTTCTCGAGATTTATTTTCGAAAACATTTCCCAGACAACATCAAAGAAAGTTTACAAGACAATCTTCAGGATTGATGCTTTTACTGGGCATCTTCAGAAAGGCTCTTCTCATTACTTCAAAGCTTGCGCGAGAATTATGAGAGATTTTCCATCTTTCGTCGAAAGGTTCATCTTGGAAGACACTTTTGAGTATTTAGTCAAAGATTTAACCAAAAGTACAAGACACATGACATTCCAGACTAAGATATGCGTCGAAAAAGTTCATCTCTTCTCAGCTGTTATTATGGCTGCAAACAAACTTTCAACAGCGTCAAAAGCTAAAAATGATCTGATGAAGAAACTGAAATCGAGCACAAATTTGATTACATCACTTTTAACGAACGGATTCAGCTCCGCTGACCCGACTTTCTTCTCAGCATCATGCAGACTGTCTGAATCTTTGTTCATGATTGAAATGCACTCGATTGTTTTGTCAAATTGGGACCAAATGTCGAAGAACATAACAATGGACACATTTTCAGACGCCATGTCATTAATAAGACTCGTTTCTGTTGTTAATACAAGTGATAGAGCGTACAGGGCTCTTGCTGCAACGGCAATTCTACAACAGTTGAAAGGAGCTCCTCCTTTCGCTTACCCAGATATTTGCACGTGCATCAGACCATTCATAGACGACAAAACAATCAGCGAAAACTTGCAGAGATTTTTGACAAGAAAAATCATCAGACACCCGGATCCTTACTATTTCAGAAAGAACGTGAGAGATTTTCTGCTCGATTACATAGAGCACGGCGAGCAACCTGATCCTTACTACAAGATTTGCGTCAAGCTAGTTAAGTCTACTTACGCAAATGTCATCGCAAACATTTCTGTCGCTTTAATTAACTTAAGATCACTCTTTGAATTCCTCTTAGAGCTGCAGAAAGCTACAGGAAAAGACGTCTCAAACACAGGGCTCGCAGAAGATCAGAAGCAGATACTGATTAACATGATGGAGAAGTCAAGCGATCCAATTGCAAAAGACATATTATTCTTGATTTCTGCATTGCAGGAATAATTTTTTTATTTTGTTTTTTATAGAGTTATATTTAGAAATATGTTGAGTAAATTTATACTATACATTGTTTATTCAATCCACAATCTTTTTTTTTTTTTAATCAAATTTTCAAAACTTTAATTTTGAAGAAAATTGTCTTATAAAATAGATATGATTTATGCTATTATCACACAAAAATTCATAAACTATGTAAGAAATTCAATATAATTTTTGGATAATTTATAATGTTGTGGATTTAATTCAAAACAGCAAAATTTTATTTCAGATACATGTATAATTTGGGTGGTTTTCGAGATTTATGAATTTAATAATCCGCATTTTTGAAGGACTTCTATAACTTCTTTGTTTCCTTCGCATGCATCATATAAATATTTTGCTCCGTTTCCAGGCCTCAAATCGCTTCTTATTCCAGGACTCTTGAGAATAGCATTAACAATGTCTGCCTTGCCTAGTGTACAAGCAGTGAAAACCGGAGCGAAACTGTCAGGCGGACTTGGTCTGTTAACATCAACGTTTGGAGCAATAACCATCAAGTTCACCAAGTTAGTGAATCCTCCTTTGATTGCAAGCGTCAAAGGAGTCGGTGAGTTACCATCAGTAATGTTCGCATCTATTCCTCTTGCTGTCAACAAGTTTGCCATGATTTCTATTTCGCCATTCATTGCGCACAATGAGATTGGCGTCTCTCCGTATTTGTTGAAGCTGTTTATGGTAATGTCAGGAAGGGAAACCAAGAATTGAACAACTTTCGTGTGTTTGAATCTCACAGCTTCATGTAATGGAGTGTTATCATCATCATTGCGTAAATTGATGTTGACTCCTGGATAATTAGCAAGTAACTGAACGATTTCTAAGGCTCCTCTCATTGCAGCAGTCATTAAAGCTGTGTTTCCGAGTTTCCCTCTTGCATTGATGTTCAGTTTTTTCTGTTGGAGCAACAGTTTCAAAATTTCCGCATTTTTGATTCCTGCAGCAGCTATTAATGGCGTGTTTCCGTTTGAATCACGATGATTAATATCAGTTCTATCGAACGATAAGAGAGACCTGACGCAATCAGAGTCGCCAGACATAACAGCAAGAACTAAAGGTGAGAACCCGTTTGTTCCTGTCAAATTTGGATCTGCTCTGTCGCAAGTTTCCATCAACTGTATGATTGTCGTCGGCTTGGATAATCTAACAGCATGGAATATTGCTGTGCATCCGTCTCCATCTCTATTATTGACATCTATATTTGGATGTGCGAGTAATTTGTCGATGATTTCTTCGTTGTTTGTCATCACAGCGAGTTTCAGCGGAAAATGGCCCTTAACTGATTTCAAGTTTGGATTGATTCTTTCTGTATGTGATAGAAGAATCTCAACATTCGGCAGATCAGACTGATGACATGCATACATTAGTGCTGTGAATCCTTTTTCGTCTTTTGCGTTTAAATCAACTTTTTCGCAGTCAGACAAAATTTTTGTGACTTTCGTGTCAAGTCTTATAACAGCAGAAATTAGTGGAGTTTCTCCATCAAGATTTTTCGGATTCACTTCAACAGATCTCCTAATAATCAACGCTTGTATTAGCGCAATGTGTCTCTGTTTGCATGCAGTTGAGAAAGCGGTCATTCCTGTTTCACCACTTCTATAATTTATGTCGGCACCTAATTCGATCAACTTGAAGATTAAGTGATAATTGTTGAAATAAGCCGCTGATATCAATGCTTTGTTTAGCTCAATCTCATCAAACTTAATGTTCTCCAATAGATAAGTAATCGATTCCATGCAGCGAAATCTCGAAATTTGGCGAAGTGAAGAATTAAAAATTTCTTTTGTTCTGTTTTCAACAACTAAATCAATAATTTTTTTGTTTCCACCCCACAAAACGCATAATGGGTTCAATCTATCCATAAATTTATCAGCCAAATACTCGAAACACCGGAAAGATCCGAATAGAGCTGAAAGAGAAATCAAACTAATGTCGGGAAATTCATTGAATTCAAGCGGCGAAATCCAAGTTTCTAAAACAGGTCCGAACTTTTTTAGTGCGTCTACATCATCTTTGTATATAGCATATTGTATTGATGAATGATCAAACCCATCATTAACTATTTCACGAAGAATTTTGAAATTATCTTTTTCGTAATGATCAATGTTGTTAATAATTGTTTTTAAATGCGAAGAAAACTGTGTTTTCGTCGTAAGATTGCGTATCATGTCCAAATACAGTTTTCTATGGAGTTGAAATATTTCTGGAGCAATTGCAAGAAAGAAGACAACAAACTTTTCTGGTGTTGTTCCTTTGACACCTACAACTATTTCCAGCAGTTTTTCTGCTTCTTTATAAGAAATAACGCCAGATAATAACAATTTGCGAAATAGTAAAGCTTTTGATATTTCAATGTCTTCATTTGAATCTGGTACACATAGTTCTTCGAGTATGGCGACTTTAAACAGTTTTAATTCGTTCGATGAAATTTGATTTTTTATTAAAATGATAATCAACGCAATTATTTCGGATTTTTGGAAAGTATAGAGTCTATTGTAAGTTAATAATTCATGCGCGAGGATTCTTATTTTGTCTTGAGTTGCGACCAAATCAGATTTCAAGATATAGATTGCAATTTCGTTGACTGTTGACTCTGATAGCTCATCCAATAAATATTGAAGCTCACTGACATGCTTCAGATTTCTTGGAATTTTTGTTGATCTAAAATAATCCATACACTAATAAAAAATAGCGTTTTCATATGAAGATTATAATCTTTATGTGAGTTCCTTGCATTTGGTTTCATTTAATAGACTTAAAAACATTAAAATCATTAAAGGAAAATTTCTAATCTTAATAAAAATGAAAAACATTGGTAATTTCTGGTTATCTATAATGACAGAGTTATGTTGCTAAGATTATTTTAGACCTGTGAATATAAAGGTTGAAAAAAAACTTGAATCTTTTCAACAAAATACTGTTATTTTTATAATATGATAAAAAATATAAAAAAATAAAATTGTCATATTGATTAATAATAGATGCTGTATTGAAATAATGAAAAATCTATCTTTTTTGATTAAAAATAGATTATTCAAATGAAAATATAATGTATTCCGTAATCAATGATGATATGATATGTTGTATCAGCTATTGTATAAATTTTATTGATTCGTATCTTCAGCTTTGTAAAGATATATCAAGGAAATATAAATTCAAAATTGATATCTATTAAATAGTCGCAAAATACTTTATCTAGTTAAACCTTTGGGAGAACTTCTTTTATATCACATTCAATCTTTGATACATGAATTTCAATTTATAATATTTTGTAATATTTCAAAAAGAATAGGCAAAAATGTTTTCTAACGGTATTTTTACTACATTTCTATAACTCTGAACAAGATTTGCTTATATCTAAAATTCAAAATATGTTTGTAGTCAATGCTTCAATAAATCTAAAAACAGGATGTTACTAATTAGAATATATATATATTTTACCTTACATAAAGTCATCATCCAATCCGTCATCCTTTGTATTGGCGTAAACTTTTGTGGTCTGCTTCTTCTCCTTCTTGCCCTGCTTCAGACGAGCTTCTTTAAGCTTCTCGTTGCTCAGATTGATTAATTGGGAAGAAACTGATTTGATTTGCTCGCCCTTGTAATCGTCGATAATAGCGCGAATAAAGTATGCGATTAACTGCGGGGCCTCCTTAGATTTCATGTTAATCTTCTGTGAGATGACCTCAACGAGTTTCTGGCGTAAACCGTTGAAATCTGGGACAACTTGTGGAACGAAGTTCATGTAATCATCGACTGTGACCTTCTCGTGTGTTCCGCCGAATAGATCCATAGCAGTTTCGAAATCTTGTTTTCTTTCCTGCTCCTGCGCGACTTCAATATCGAAAAGACCTCCTTCATCATCACTAGATGATTCCATAATTCTTGCTTTAGCGGCCTCACGGAAAGCCTTCTTTTCTTCCTTTCTTCTCTTTTCGGCTTCAATTTCCTCCTGCTTTTGTCTAGCGGCTGCCTCTTCGGCCTCCTTCTTAAGGCGCTCGACTTCTTCGTAATCTGGAGCATCTTCCCAGTTATCATAAACTTCGGCGGCTTTAGCGGCGGCAGGTGTTGAGGCTGGCTCATCGTCCCAGCCACCACCAGCTTCCTCCTGCTTCTCATCGCCCGAATTCGAGCCGGAAAGATCCAAATCATCTGCGTCAAGCAGCATTTTTTCTCTGTTAACCAAAAGTGACAGTCGGATTTTGTCAGACCATATCAAATAAAATTTTGACAAATAAAAATATTTGTGTCATGTAAAAAATAAAATTTTGATACATAAAATAAGATATGTCATGTAAAATTCGATTTTTGACGAATAAATTTCCTTACAAAGGAACAACATTTTTTTCCTGATTTTTAATTAACTGAACCTATTACATTTTATAGGTTTTGATGGTCTTCTAATAAAGACCTAACGATATTACTAAATTGATATGATAAATATTAAGATGTTCCGTAAAATAAAAATTTAATCATAGAAAAAACTAAATTCGCACAACGTTCATAGCACCTGGAGTGACTTGGCTTGAATATTCCAAGTAGCCTGATGTTTCAGATGAGCTTACGTCAAAGCCGTGTGAGGAGTCTGGTTCAGCAGCAAAACCATTATCCTTTGTCACTTCAGCATCAATATTATCCTTTGTCTCAACCACATCTTCAGTTGAGCTGAAATCGGACATTTCGTGTTGCTCCTTGTTGAATTTCCTCTTCTTAACAACAAAATACACAATGGCAACTACAACAATAATCACTACAACAACTCCGACCACTGCAATGATTGGAATAAGGAATTTTGGATTATCGCTTGAACCTCCCTTTAGATCATCTGATTGGAATTTGATAGGTGCTGAAACTTCTTTTGAGATTTGGTTGCCATCCGAGTCAACAGCATAGGTATGAACCGTTGTTGATTTTGGAATTGAATCCGGTACTGGGATCAAAAGTATAAATGTAATTTTAATTGAAGCAGCTGATATCTTTCTTGCATGTTGTTCATCAGATTTGATGTATTCATTGGACAGGTCGAAGACTCGATTATCCCCTTCGAATCTGTATTTGAATCTAATTGACTTTTTCCAGTCTTCTTTGAGATTAGATAATGTAATATTCATTACAATAAATTCGCCTTTCTTATATTGCGGATTTATAAGTTTGACTTCCGAAGCTTCGACAACATATGAATGAAGGATGTGGAATTCATCTTCTAGAACATATGAGGCTGTCTGTCCTGATAAATCGGTGAACTGCATCTTAAGGAATTTGGTGCCTTCATCCAATGGTGTAGCTATGACCAATTTGTAATGATTTGGTTTTTTATCAAGAACTAGCTTCGATTCAAGCGTCGTTGGATTTGCTAACTCATCATTCTTCTTGTTAACGAACCCATACTCGATTGTAGCATTATCTAGCATAAAGAATTTCTCTATGACAATATCTAATATAATATCTTTGCCGAAGTAGAACTTATTAGTCCCTGGCGATATGTTCTTAATACTTTCGATATTTGGTCGTGGGAATATGAAAACATCGATCGTGACCGAGTGAAGGGTGTTCTGACCCTGATTCCATTTAATTGTCATCTTTGAAACTTCATCCTTTTGATTTTCGAGCGTGATATTAATGATGCCATCGTTGATTGATGCAGTTGCGATATCTTTTCCATCAAAACTGTATGAAACTTCATTAATCGACTTGAGAATCTGAGAAACGTTGCAGTTAATCTGTAGATTGCCGTCAGCTTTATTGTACTTGTTTAATGGCGTGCAGACTGCTGATGCTGTATCTTCAACGCTGAACTCCAATGTCTCTACTGTTGATTCGCCTGCCATATTTTGAACTTCAAGTTCTAAGCGAATTAATCCGACAGCGCTATAGTCTTCAGGAACTTTGTATTCGAAAGAGTACATATGATTTTCAAGATCCTTCAATTCAACACTTGTCTTTGGTGTTATTTCTGTACTGCCAGCACTTGCTTTGATGTATTTGGTAGTTTCTGTTTTTGTTGGTGCATCCAATGTGAATTTGAATTTCAAAACATCTGCCCTGTGTATTTTCTCTGGCATGCTGTCCATGAAACTAAACGCTGTTATGATTGGCTTAGGGATAATATTAACATCCACTGGTGCTATGCCAGATTTTGTATCGCCGATGAACATTGCGACAACAATCTTGTCTGATTCTTTAGTATTTCCTTCCAGGTTAATTGTGACCTTCTTATGCGTCGATTCGTCAATATCTTCTATTGTGCCAGGATATGCTTCTCCTTTATCATCAAAGACGTCAGAAGGCTGCGCTTCGATTGCTGGATGAACTAAATTTGGATGAGAGATTTCGCAGTCGAGGACAACTTTTCCATGACTTTGAACTGTGGTGGATTCTCCTTCGAATAGACGGCACTGAATTGACTTATCTCCATCTTCATAGACAGTGAAGTTGTCTGTCAGAATGAATGAAGATGAATTTTGTTCAAAAACATCAATGTACTGCACAATGAGTTTGAATGTACCATACTGAAATTCGTTTGTAATATCATATTCAAACTTGTACTTGTTAGCAGACTCATTTACAACTTCAATTTGTGCAATTTCTTTTGATTCTAGACCTGTGAAATTTTTGTGTTTATCTGCATCAGCAGCATTAAAGTGTGCAACTTTGATCCTTCCACTTCCAATATTAAATGAATTGCCAATTGTTGCGATGAATGATATTTTGTTTGGTTTCGTGATGGCTGTCTCTCTGGGCAGTCTTGGTAACTGCTCGCGGGAAAGCAATGCATATATTTCAGGAATTCCAAACAATTTAACTTCAACATTTTGTTGGAATAAGGTTTCAGAATTGCCAACAAGAGCGATTATAATACTAGACTTGGATTCAGTATGAGAGTTTCCTGTGAAGTCAATAGTGTAAATACCTTCGCCTTTGTCTGTTGAAGAGAATGTGAATTGGTCATTTTCGTTGATCTTGGCTTTAAGTGAATAACCATCTTCGATGAAAGTATTTTCGCATTTGAGCTTGACAGCATCGGCTGTGTATTTGTATTGTGCCCCAGAAGGCTCAGAGACGCAAGATAAGTTGTTGACTTTGACTTCAAAACTATGCTCGACTATATCTGAGTTCTGCCAAGCATAGTCAGTGAACATAATTCGTGCAACATACGTTGTTGCACTAACTTGTTCTGGAACTGAAATTGTGAATAAGTATGTTGGAGTTTCTTCTTGATGGTCGCCATCTTCAACTATTGCAAGTATTGGATTTGTCAAAGTTTTATCGGCTGGAAGATTGCTTTGATCGTAAATTTGATATTGAATAGTTGGATTTCTTTCCTCCAAATCGAATGTTTGGTCAACGGTCATCGAATATCGCAATGGTGTTTTTCTTTGGATACGATTTGTGTCTACTGACTCACTCAATTCTAATTTTGAAATTACAGGCTTGCCGTATAACTTTATTTCTATTGTTTGAGTCGATGATACAGCGGATCCTTCAATGATGGCAATGGTAATTGTTTTCGCTTTTGATGTAACATTATTTTCATGAAAATCAAAAACTAGATAACCATTGGAATCAGTATCACCAGGGAATTTATAGTCTTCAATATTACTTGATTCTTCTCCAATCTTGGCCATTAACCTAGAAGATCCATCGATAAAGAATTTTGCACAGTAAACAGTGATTTGGTTTGAGTTATAGGTGTAAAATGTTGATTCATCTGCTTCTAATTCACACTCTTCCATTGTGTTAGCTATTATAGTAAAAGTATTCTCATGGGCTTCTGATTTTTGTGCAGTCTCATCAAGGTAAATAATTTCAAGGTTATACTGACCGCTGATATCTTCTGGTATATGAATAACGAAAGAGTATTTGAAATTCGTGAAAATTTCTGATTGATCAAGTTTGAAATTCTTTGCTAGAAGCCAGGATTGCTGATTTTCATTTCCATTTGCATCTTCATCTTCATAATCATGTTCAATTCCATCATAATCTCCATTATCAACAACGAAACGATATTTAATCTGTCCGTTGAGTTCATTAAAGGTATTTGTAATTGAAGCATAGTATTTAAGATCCATTCCCGGAGAAAAATCGTCTGTATTAAAACTCTCTCCATATGCACTGAAAACGGGTTTTCCATATAGTTGGACATTAATTGTTTTAGTGCTAATTGGATTATCAACATCATTATCTTTTATCAATGCTAATGTGATTTGTGTAGTTGATGTGTCGTCTGTATTTTGACTAAAATCGAAAACAACTCCAGATGCGTCGCTCTTTTTGTCAAAATAATCACTCTCAGCCTTTGGGTCGCTAATTTTGGCTTTAAGACTTACGCCATCTATTTCAACATATGATGGGCAATTGAAAGTGATAGAATCATTGTTGTATCTATATTTTGTGTCATCTGGATAAGCAATTTCGCAATCGGATATTTTGCTGACTCTCACAGTATATTCATTTGTGTGCATTATTGAACTTCCTTGTCCAGCATTGTCGATGAACTGAATTAAAAGTAAAAAGCGAGTGCTATCATCATAATCACTAGGAACTGTGAAAGTTAAACTAAATGTGTTATCCCCTGTAGAGTGTTCACTAGCCTCCACAGTATCAGCATTATTAAATGTAAAATCAGTTATAGCAGTTGTATCACTTGCAGATTTGGACTTTGATTCATATTTGATCTTTGCTTTTGATGTATCAAATGTATTATCGATGCTAAAACTGAAAGTAAGTTCGGTGCCTGATATAATTGTTTGTGGTTGATCGTTCAAATGTAGTTCAGAAATGGATGGTTCTCCGTATAACTCAACATTAATTTGCTGTGCATTTGATACAGCAGAATCGCTAACTAAGGCTAATGAGATTTTGCTGATCTTATCTTTTTCTGTGTTTCCAGATAAATCAAGTGTGAAAGGTCTTTGATTAGTATTCAATGTGTAGCGATATTCGTTTGAATTATCTGAATTCTCTCCAATTTTGCCCTTAAGTTGGTAACCTGATTCTGCATAGAATTTGATGCAATTAAACTTGACTATAGAATTATATTTGTATGGTGTATCATCTGGATCTACCAAAGTGCATGATAAACTGTTGATTTCGACAACAACTTTGAATGGATCAGAGTCGGTTGTGCTACTTCTCTGTTGAGCCGGATCTGTGAACATGGCGCGAACAAAGTAATCACCACCATCTGATAAATCAGGGACGTTAAATGAAAATGTGTATATATCACCTGAAACTGATTCGACTTTGATCCGTTGTGGGTTTTCTCCCAGATCATCTGGAGCTCCTCCAGATTTGAAAATGCTGTATTCAAGGGTGCCTTCAGTTGCATCATATGTTTGACTGATTTTAATGCTGAATGTAAGCTCTGTTCCTGTCTGAATTGGGTCGGTGGAAGCAGATGAGCGGGATAAATCTGAAATGGCTGGTTTACCGTATAATTTGACTTCAATTTGCTGTGCATTTGATACAGCAGAATCGCTAACTAAGGCTAATGTGATATAGTCAATCTTATTTTCGTTTGTATTTCCAGACAAATTAAGTGTATAATAACCATCTTCATCTTGTACTAGCTCTAAAGTTAAGTCGTAATCAGTGTGAGACTCTGATTTCTCTCCAATTTTGCCCTTAGGAGAAAAACCATTTTCGGCATATAAGTCGAAACAATCAAACCTGAGTGTAGAGTTATAAATGTATTTTGTATCATCAGGTGGATTTTCCAAAGAGCAGAATAAGCTGTTTGCTTTGACAATGAATTGGTTAGAGTCGATTGTGTTGCTTGTCTGGCCAGCTGCATCAGTGAACATGGCGCGAAGTATGTAACTACCACGTTGAGTATCTTGAGTAACTGTATATGAAAACGTGTATTTGTTGTTTGAGTCTGGGCCATTAAGAGTGGCAATTGTTAAACTTGCCCCTCCAAAATCATCATCTGGAAGTTGATTGGATTCGAAAATACAGTATTCAAGTTTGCCTTGATTTATTTCAAATGTGTTCGAGATCTGAACTTCGAAAGTGAGTTCGGAATCTTTAAGAAATTCCTCGTCGTCGGAAAATTTAGAAGTTAATTGGATGCTTGGTATTCCGTATACTTGGACATTAAATTCCATGACATGTGATATGGCGGAATCACTAACTAAGGCTAATGTGATTTGGTTAATACTATCTGATATACTGTGATCATTCAAATTAAGTACGTAATGGTTAGATTTTATTGATAAATCGTAATCATAACTATCACTATTATCAAATTCTAAGCTATTAATTTTGGCTCGAAGAGAGAAACCATCTTCAATTTCGTTATTCGTGCAATTAAAATTGATATCAGAGTTATATGTGTATTTTGTACCTGGATCCGGATCAACTAAACTGCAAGTTAGTTTGTTCTTGATATTAATTGATAATTCTTCCTTATTTTGTTCGTCAAAATATGCTTTTATTGTATATTCACCAATATCTGTGGCCTTTAAGGTATAAGAGAATTCATAAACATTATTATTAGTATTTTCCGAATGTTTAACTGCAATTTGTGTTGTATCTACAACACTTGTCCCAGCTTGGCTAACTAATTCAATATTTATATTTGTGTCATCTGGGATATCTGAATCTGATTCAAAATGAAATTTTAACTTCGTATCAATATTAATTTGGCCGTGATCTTTTACTAATTCGAAGTTAGTAATAGTGTATGGTGAGTCACTAAATACCTTGTAAGCAAGTAAAAAAAGAAACATTTTAGGTAATTATATGAATAAAAAAAAAATTTTTTTCATAATTCAAAATTCAGAAAAGTTTTATCGAATTCAAAAGCAAATTTTAACAATATCTCTGAAATTTTCGATAATTCACCTTTGTTATGTGATATAGAATATGTTTGGAAAATTCTGAAATTTATTTTTCATTCAAAATTCAGACTCTAAATTTATATGTCAAGCAAAAAAAAAGTGATATTTGGGATATTAATAGGTATTTGTTGAGATTAAATCAAGGAATTCAATCGAATTTCATTTATATATCTGAATTTTTGATTTTCCCTCAGAAAAAATTCAATGGTGAGTTTTCGCCAACCCTTGGTACGTTCAGCTTATATATTCAGATGATTTAAATTGTTGATCGATAACGTTATTGACGGTTTGGTTCAAACTTATAAGTGTCATTGCAATTTTATTTAACTATTTTTGTACAAATAAATTACAATATTTAAAAAATTTTATGCGAAAAATTTTTATGAGAAAAAATCAACTTATAAATATCGAATATTATTTTCCTCAAAATGAGTCTCGAAATTTTTTTTTGACATTTTTATTCAAACTGTTAGGAAGCTTTTTTCCATGTTTATCCTTAATTCCTTGATTTTTTATCCAAAATGACGTTATGCTCAACTGTTAGTTTAATAAGTTGCATGTAACTTTTGGATAAATGTAATTTTTGAATCTTGGAAACATGGCATATTAGTGGTTTGGATTGATAATATGCAAATATGCAGTTATTTATTATATGTTTTACTATAAAAAGCAACTATTATCTGTATGACACATTGCATCGAATTAGATCAGAGAAGATCTTTAGTGAATCATGCATGGTTTAATTCCGACTCAACATCTAATGTATATGTGTTGGTGAAAACGCGTAAACTCCTACTGAGATCTCAATTAACCAAAGTTTACAACATAATTTTCATGCAGTAGAATAAATGCTATATGATAAGAGAACTGAATTGCATAATTGGAAGCATCAATATCCACTTTTTGACAAATGGTGGATTATTTGTCAACTGAAATCTCCGGTATGTATATTTTCGTTATGTAATGATGAAGCAGTTAATAAAGAGTATCACCCAATGTTCTTATCGACTGGATACCGAGCTTGACTTGGTCTGTATCTGGCTTCGGGAATATCTTAACTCGTGCTTCGATTTCTTTTTCAATCAGCTCAAAAGAAATCACCAACCTATCAAGAACGGAATCATCTAATTTGATCGGTCCATGAGGACGTGGAGCTCCCCAGTTAGTTTCTTCCCAAAACCAGTATATATCGTCTTGTGAGCCAGTTATCAGCTGTCCCGTAATTCTATTTATTGTGTTTCCCATTAAAGGTCGAAAAACTTTCAATGTGTTTGTGTTATCGAAATATAATATTGCTGCAGTAGAAAATACTGATACATTAGTTTTAATTTGTTCAATTACCATGGCATAACAGAAACCATTTAATAATCGACCATATTTATGAAAGTAAACACCAGGTGAAAAATCAGCAATCTTGCAAATTTCGGACTCGAAGTTCTTCGTTGAAAGGCTAGAATTGTTAATGATGATTCCTTTTAACAAATCTTTAAATTTTTCTAAAGACATTGAATACGATTTAATGCCTCCTTTTGGCAAAGGTATGTGCGAATTTGGTATAACGATCTGATCATCTGGGATGTATTTCTTTTTAGTCTTAGGCGCACGAAATGGATCCATGATAAAAGTGCCAGTATTTCGTCCATCGACTATGGGTTTACATGTCAAAAATTTTGAAAAATTCCAAAACTTTATTCGAGCTTATTGCGTCTATTTTTCTCAATAAAATGTCACGTTTAAAAAACCCGCGCTTTTTGTCACTTTTCGAACGGTTTTAATTTACATTGATTCAAATGTCGGGGTTTGAAAAAGGTCAGGTTACGCCTCATCCTGAACTTCCGACAATGGTTGAAAATTTGAACCAAATTCAAACAATGCAAGATTATCTCCCGGATTATGCGATGCAAGCTACCAATATGAAAGCAGCGAAGAAACAAAAATTCACGCCTGAGGAAGATGAAATGCTCAAACGTGCGGTTGCACAACATGGAAGCGATTGGAAAGTGATTGCAGCCACATTCCCGAATCGAAATGCTAGACAGTGCCGCGATAGATGGAAAAACTATTTAGCACCGACAATAACCCATTCACCATGGTCAGCTGAGGAAGACACATTACTGGTACAAAAAATCCAGGAATACGGACGACAATGGGCAATTATTGCTAAATTCTTCCCAGGGAGAACAGACATTCACATTAAAAATCGATGGGTAACTATTTCTAATAAGCTTGGTTTGAACCAAACGCAAACATTGCCAGTAGATACTAACGAGATGATTCAAAATGTTAATATTATCGATTCTAATATTAAGTCCAACGAGCAGCCTTAAAATGTATTTTTCCTGATATTTTTATTTAAATTGGTAGTTTTTTCTCTCATATTTTAATTCAAATAAGAATTTTTCTCTCTTGCTTTAAGAAATCCTAAAATATTATGTTTTAAATAGAATCTTTAGAAAAAATTAAGTTAAAAGTCTAAATGTTCGCGGTAAAATAAAGAAAAAAGTTAGATAACTTAGCAGGAGCATCCACCCTGCTTCTTAGTATTATTTAGATCTACTTCATCTGTCTTAGTGGTGAGTGTTGACTCCTGGCTGTCCTTGAGCATCTTGGAGATTGATAAATCAAACAAGTGATTGATACCAGTTCCTGATGCGGCACTTGTCTCGCAATACAAAGCTCCGTTCTGAGCAGCCAAAAGTTTGGCATGATCGTCATGGACAACACGGTCATCATATAAATCTGACTTGTTTCCGCAAATCATAATGACAGTAGAACCTTTGAGATTCTTCTTGAGCTCTTGGAGCCAGTAATCAACCGATTCATAGCTCGGTGAGTTAGTTACGTCGTAAACGATGATAGCAATCTGAGCGCTACGGTAGTACATTGGAGCTAAGCCACGGTAAACTTCTTGGCCTGCTGTATCCCAGATCCTCAACTCGAGATTGTGTCCATCAACGACGACATTTTTGGAAACGAAGGCAGCTCCAATTGTTGGTTTAAGAGACTCGGAGTATTTGCCTGTCATAAATCTGTTGATAATGGAAGTTTTGCCGACACCGCTATCTCCAAGTAAAACTACCTTAACTACTTCCGGATTCATTTATAAAAACCGTCAGTAGGCGGTTATCGTAGTTTTTGGCGAAAATATAATTTTTCGGTGATTTAGCATTGTAATAGTGCATTTAAGGGCAATTATTACAAATTTACTCGGTTCTAAAAATTCGGAAAAGCTAAAAACTTAAAATGATTATTTGATCGAATATTTGGATATTACATATTCATTTGAATGTATTCATCGACTCTAAAACCGATTTTCATTTATTTTGACTAATAATGCAATAACAATACATAATAAATATAAATGTGAAGGAATTTCAGTATTTGATGACAAAAAACACAATTGTGAGGTCAATGTCAAAATTATTTTTTATCTGTAATATCTATAGGAGATATATATCAATTCACTTTTATCATTGAAACTATCATAAAAAATTAAGGACATCCTCTCAAAAACGCAATTTTTTGATAAGGATTAACACTCGAATTTATCTTGTCATGACAATATGTAATCAAACCAATCTCTTAATTATCGATGTTACTTATACATGAGTTAATACTGGCTCCAGTTCAGCATTCTAAAGACCATCCACAATATTATGAAATAGCACTTCCAACAATACCCACCAATTTCGGATCAGCTTTCTGTTTCATTGCTACGAATGTATTGGTGTGATATGCACAGTCATATGCATTCAGGATTCCTTATGCATCTTGTTGCTGCAGAATTTCACCAACGTCATTAAATAAGCCACAAGTAGTTAATAGAACTTTAGATATGCTGAATCCCAAGTTGGCGGCCAATATTACTGCTTTCATCGATACTCAATATTTTTGCTTTACTGCTTACAATAAAGTTAGCGACGTTCGTTCTCTAAATCTGATTAATAGCAAATTAACGTATTCTGTTATCATTGTTTAGGTACCATTAAAAATTCATTGCAAAAAATCCAAAGACTAAATAGAAATTATCATCATAAAAGGAAAGTTCTGTGTCTTTTATGAATAATCTTTTAATCTACGATTTGATTTTCCTTATAAATACAGATAATAATTTTATATCTTACAATCTGAAGATTTATCCATGAAGATTATATCTACTTGATTCTTTTTTATCGTAAATTTTCTATAATTTTGATCAATATGAAATTTTATTTATATTGGCGCTTTCCTAAAGGTATTTCATTTTCTTACTAATTTTAGTTTTGTTTCTCAACTTATATAGAATGAGAAATGAAAAAAATATATTTTCAAAAAAAATTAAGTAATTTCTATATGAATGTCCTTGAAAAACTTAATTACTGAGTCTATATATTGGTATTTTATGACAATGAGACTAATTTGATATATATTTCATGATATGTTCATTTTTTCTAAACAATTTACCAACATTAGTGATATATGAATGGGTAAAATGTTATAGTCAATTTCCTGAAGCTTATCTTTGAAGAAATTTTTTAAACGTAAATTGAATAAAACTATTTTCATTTTATAAATATGAGCATTTTCACATGATTTTTTTGTTATTTTGAAAAATTCAAATAATCAAAAATTGTTTATTATTCATATTATGATGTAAGAAATCGAAATATTCAAAAAACAATTATCTGGGAAGTTATATTTTTATAAATGCAAAAATCAACATTTTCATCGAAAAAGTATGATGTTTTACAGAAACAGTTAAACTTATATAACCAGAGGAGGAATTTCGGACATGTTGAGAGGGATGTTACCAATATTCAATCAACAATTGAAATTCAAAATAATCAAATTTCCGAAGAACAACATAAACAAGATGAAAACAAGACTAAGCTCGAAGATGTAAAGCTAGACATTCAGAAATTATTAGATGAAATACAAGCGATCCAAACAGAAGATAAAGATTTAACTGATAAATTAGATGAATGCAATAATAACATCGACATTACGAAACGTGAATCCCAAGAGACGCAATCTGCATGCAACATTGTTCGCCAAACCAACAAACAATTAGATGGAAAAATATTAGATTTGAAAGAAACGAACGAAACACTAAACAATAGACTCACAGAACTCAGTAGAGATGTTACGCAAAAAACTTTCGAAAGTTCAAAACTTGAATCTGATTTGAAGCAAATAAAGGCTTCAACACAAGAATTAATGTTAAATGTTGCCAAAACAGAGGAAGAACTACAACGTAAATCTAGTTTACTTGAGTCAAAACAATCAATCGTGAAAAAAAATAAAAAGAGATTAAGCGAATTATCGAAAAACATCGAAAATATACGAGCTGATATATCTGAGTTATCAGCTAGCGTTCAAAAAGAAACAGAAACAATACTGAATCTTAAAAATAAAAAAGAATTACTAGAAAACCAAATTAGAGATCAAGAAGAATCCAACAAGAAAGTACAGACCGAGATTAACAATGTGAAAACAAAGAATGAAGAAAGAAGACGAGAAATCAAATTCATTGAAGTTCAAATAAAGAGTTTATTAACAGATCAACAGGACCAAGAAGAGAAATCTCAAGAGGTAAGAGATAATCTCATAAAAGTTTCGGAAGATTTCCATGCGAAAACAAAAACTTATAATGAACTTAAACAAAAGATGGATGCACTTGATAAAGAGCTGCTGAGCAAAAAGGAAGAATACGACAACCTCATTAAACAGAGAAATGATCTCGCATCTAAGAAAACGCAGTTATTAAGATCTCCTCCAAGCCCAGTAAAAGAATCATCCCAAAATCGTTCATTATTGGATGAATCTGATACCCCAACACGCGACGGCGATATTTATGAAGCCTCAAAATAAAATTTTGTTTGTTTTAATAAATAATTATTTTTTTCTTATTAATCCTTTGCAAAAATAATATGTTTAGTTATCTGGATTGCGGAATGAGTTGTAAACCAAGAAAATAATGAATGCAATTGCAACTCTCTTATCTTCCTTGACGAGAATTGAAACCCATCCAAGCTTTGGTAAAACCGCGACAAGCTGTGTTTCAACTTCATCGTTGTAATAGAACTCAGCATTGCGCTTGTAAAGGAAGTTATCTGGTTCTGGGTTATTATCACCCTTAGTAAGAATTAATTTTGCTCTACCGACTTTGTGGGTTTCTATCATTCTATGGACGATTGGAACTGGAGATGATTGAATGTTGTAAGCGCAAATTTCGCCATTCGGGAACATTTCGCCTGGTGGTGGAGATACAGCTAAGAGAAGATCACCCCTGATAAAATCTGGTTTCATGGAGTCCGAAAGAACGACGACTAACGGCATGTTGTTTCTAAAAATCAGTGTGAAAATTGTCCAGATCAAAACAGAGCTGAGAATCATGTTCGCGACATTAACGAGCTTGTCAAAAAGACCACCATCGCCTATTAAAAATCTGGCGACGCGTGATTCACCATGAGATGACATTTTTGATGTCAGACGATATAAATTATTTGTTTTCATTTCATATTTTTATTTTTTTTTAAAAAGGCTAAAGTATTAGATTATTTATCGTCTAACTAGTTATATTTTTACAAATTAAAGCTTTTTTTCTAATTTTGGTCAGCATCAATTTTAAATCTTAATATTAGTCATATATAGGATACATCTATTAAAATCAACTCGAATTGCTCTCAAACTCGTAAAAAATTTGATTCAAATTTTTGGAATTTGATGATTTTGATATTTATTCTTAATAAATGGGTTTCTTACATTACAAATAGATGATTCTACATCTAAACAATTTTAGTTTTGTTTGGCAAAGATTGTATTTATCAATTATTATTCTAAACTAGTAAAAAGAAAGGCAAATGAGCTGGTTCCATAGTGTAATGGCTATCACTGGGGACTCTGAATCCCTAAATCCAGGTTCGATTCCTGGTGGAACCAAACTTTT
>MRSU01009256.1:0-21820 GCA_008369845.1 Trichomonas gallinae
TGGTCATGCCACTTTGCACCCCTCTAGATTGAATAGATCCCCGAAAACCCAGCTGATCCCCGAAAAGCGGATGACGGTAAACATCGCCATAGTTACAAAATTAAATAGTCATAAAGGACAACATCATCATACCTTAAACTATGGTACTGTTTACGCATTAAGTTTGATAATTTCACAATGAGAATTATAGAAATGGCAGGAATTTTAACGAGAAAAATTGATATTTGGAATATATAAACAATTCAGATAGTTTTCTTTTTTGTTGATAAAAAATTGAGGATTGTTTTGGATAAATATTTTGAATCCGCCTCACTCAAATATTTTTGTGAAGTATTTGAATTCCAATTTAAAATAAATTAGCTTGATAAATACATAATAACTTTATTTTTAACAGAATTATCATCGATAAATTAAAAATAAACCATTTTTAGAGTTTTTACGATTCATTGTAATTACGGGCGCGAAAGTGTCCAAAAACGAGAAAATCTTAATATAGACTATGTATGAATTGATTGAATTTTGAAGAGGATCTTATCGTATATTTAAGGTTAAATTCAAATTTCGATGTAAACCAAATTCAGCAAATTATTCATTTATAACACGATTCTATGATCAAAAATCTCATGTTTTCAACAACTATTTTTTAAAAAATTGCCCCTGAAAAATTTTTCATCATACGATCATTTTCAACTCAAATTCGAAAAAATCAGAAATTAAAATAAATATTTAAGTGATACTTAAACATTTTTAGCATTTTTCTTGTGCTATCACACCCGTAAAACTCCATTCAAAATCTAACGATATAAAACGTGACACATTATAAAAAATTTCCCAAGAAACCTAAAATCTGGGATCTATGTAACACATGCATTACAAATAAATTGAATTGAGGATAAATTAAACGATGAAAAACTATTTTTTTTCTCTAAAAAATCTAAAATGACAACAGCTGATGGAAATCCTGTTGAGTTAGAGGATCTTCATGATCCAACTCCACCCGTAGGGGTGGATGACAATTCTGAGAATCTCGAAATCGGCCAGGATGGTCTTCCTACATCCATTGGCCCTTCAGTTGTTGATCATGAAGAATTACACGAAATCGAACATAAGGAAGAAGAACCAGACACAACAATCGACATAAAGCGCGTGAAAACATGTGGCACAATCTTTAACATTTTGGATTCACTTATGGGTTCCGGTATTTTAGCTGTTCCCAACTCATTTGCAAATATCGGCATCATCCCATCGTTCGTCATCATGATACTTATAGCCAGTCTTGCGTGGGTCGCCGCTGTCATGGTTTTGTATATGATGGATGACACCGGCGCAAAATCGTTCGATCAGCTTGCGTCTATGATCCTGGGGCCAATTGGATCGCGCATACTGACGATTTTAAATCTTTTATTCCTTCTATGCTGCCTCCTCGGATTTTTAATCCTAGGCGGCGACATGATCATTTCTTGGTTCAAACTTGGTGGTATTATTATTAACTCACTCGGATACCGTGTGATTATGATGGTTATCTATGCTTTTTGCATCCCAATCGCTTTATCAATTCCAAGAAAAATCGCGTTCTTAAGTTATTTTGCAATCGGTAGCGTTTTCTGCATCTTCTTCTTCTGTGGTGCAGTTGTTGCTCGTGGCATCGAATATATCGTAAAGAAAGGCGTAAATCCAACAATCAGCATCGGCTTCCTTGGTATGGGTCTATTCTCATCTATTTCCATTCACGGATTGGCTTTTGCACTTCCTCTCGTCTTCGTTCCAGCAATGTCTATCTACTACAAGCAAGAAGTGAAAGATAAATCTAAAGTTAGCCTTTACGGTCAGGCATTATGCTTATTCCTCGTCGCCACACCAGGCCTATTTGGATATTTACAGTTTGGCAAGGATACAGCAGGCAATGTCTTGAATTCTTATCCAGTCAATGATTATTTAATGGTTGTTGTTAGATCTGGGTTCTTCATTGTCGTGTCCTGCGCATATCCAATGGTTGGACAGTCAGTTATGGCGGCTTGGTCCTTCCTAATCTTTAAAGAAGGGCAACATAACAAATTACCACTCGGAAAGTTAGTAATAATACATTGCATTACTCATCTTATACCTCTTCTCATTGCTATTTTCCTTGCAGAAGTCAAGCCAGCGCTTCTTGTAGGTGGTGCGCTTGGCGGATGCCTCGCCCAGTTTACTTTCCCATCATGGATGTGGATTAAGCACAGTGACAAGTCGTGGGGCCACTGGAGCATTATATTATGCATCATATTCGCTATTTTTGGAATGGTGACCGGTGTATGTGCAACTTATCAAGCTGTCGTTGATGCTATTGCATCATTCTCGAAGAAATAAATCTAGTGTATACTATTTTACAAATACTTTACGATTTTTTCTTAAACAAATCTAAAATGACTCAGGAAAGTTAAACATATATTTTATGAATAGTAATGTATAATAACGAACAATTAAAATACATAAATGTATTAGCATTCAGCAAACAAAATTAAAATTCGTTTAACCGAAAAGTCCTTAATTCTTAAGTAGCTGTACTTCCTGACATATCAGAGAGGTCATGATCAGCATGAGCAGAATCACTTTCTGAAAGTGGCTCAGGCATCGGTAAAATCGGACTTAATTCGACTTTCTCTTCTTCAACTACTTGTTTTTGGGCTGAATTGCGAATGCTTGCAATCTTTGAAGCCTTACCCGGTGACTCACGAGGCTTTGGCTGGGGTTCCTCAACGTCGACATCTCTACACATTTTTTTTTAATTTTGTAAATTAAAGAAAAACTGAAATTGATCAACAATGAAAATGCATGATTAATTATACATGTTTTATAAAATTTTAAGTGGTTCGAAATCAGTCAAAATTTTATTTAACATTATCCTCTGCATGATAATTCCTTCATTTTTCTTATCAAATTCTTATCAAAATTTGGCAGTTTACAAATTTCATATTATTACGGGCGTGACAGCAATAATTAAAACTGCATAAAAAGATTGGTTATCATATTTATCATTATTTTCGTTTTATGTTTCTTTGAAAATTGAATTGAATATAATCGTTTAGTAATTACGAATGATAAACCATCTATAATGATGTTTCTGCGTTTATGGCATGTTATCGGTGTCATTTTTCAACTTAGAAGGACATGTTTGCGTGTGAAACTTGACCATAAATTTTACGTTGTGTAAAGTGTCAGATTTCATCAATGATAAAAATAATCGTCATGACAGATGATCAAGTGTTGATACAGTGATCAAGCATCAAACTTATTCTATATTTGAAATGGAACTTAAAGCTTTCACGCCTGAATGAATTTTTAATGTTTGGTAAATTTGATGATTTTCGGAAAATCTTTATTGACGCAAATGATCATTATAAAATTTCTCTATGTGCAGCCAAATTCTATAAAACAATATTTCGACTTTTTTTCCCTTATAAATCAACTTCATCCCAACTGACTCTAATGAAAAATATTATAACACCTATATTTTGCTTAATGAAAGATATATGTTTATAATAATCATTATAGTGGAACAGTATGGATCTTCTGTTCATCAAATCATTCATCATAAAAAAAAATTTTTTTTTGGAAAACTCTAAATTACTAAAGAATAGTTTTTAAAATACAAACAATTTTTATTTATTTGTTGGCCTTCTGCTTTTTGACTTCCTCCTTTCTTTCTTTTCCTCGAAAAGATGGACGAATTCTTTGAACTCAATTTCTTTTGCAATGTCAAGTGCTGTCTGACCTTTTCCATTTCTCAGCTCTGTATTCACCTCATGTTTCTTGAGAATCTTTGAAGCATCAACGTTCTTCGACATCGCAGCGAAGTGTAATGCTGAAAAACCAAGCTGTGTCACTGCATCTTTGTCGACATTGTGCGTGATCAGGTACTCAATCATTTTGCGATCTGACTTGCTCATAACGGCAATGTGCAAAAGGTTTGTCTGGAATGGATTCGTGACGTTGAGATCACATTTATATTTTTTGACGAGCAATCTAATCATATCTACTTTCGATTCTTTGACAAGTTTTTCGAGAATTATATATGGGAATTTTGCTATAATTCCTGGGAGAAGTTTCTCGCATTTCTTTTCGCCAAAATGCTTGAAATAGTTTGTCAGATCTTCATGGATTTCAAGGAACTGTCTAATTTCTGAATTTCTTCTTCTCGCCAGATCCAATGGTTTTTCTCGTTTTGCGTTTCTTCTCGCAAATGATCCGCATTCGACTAAAAGCTTGCACATCGGCATGTCACTGTTCATTGCTGCAATATGAAGCGGCGTGTTCATTTCTTTGTCTCTACAGTCGACAGAAGCGCCGAACAATATCAGAAGCTTGGCACATTCTATCGATTTTACTTCAGCTGCAAATAAAAGCAGTGGTTTTCCATTTTCATCGACAGCGTCTGGATCCAAATTGTTTTCAAGCATCATTCTAAGAAGCTCAATATAATTCCTGCCAATAACAGCTCTAACAATGTCACTGCTGTAAACTTCTGTTTTCTCAATCAACTCTTTCATCAAATCTATTGATTCTTCAGGAATTGTCAAATCTTCGCTGAACTTGTTCATGACAATGTCGATGAGTTTCTGTGTTTCAATGTCATTGCAGTAATCAGCTGGTGTCAAGCCATTCTTATCCTTGACGAACATCAATCTTCTGTAGCAGACTTCTGCTGCAATTTCAGGATAACCGTTTTTAATCGCGTAATGCAAAGGAAGTCTTCCAAAATCATCTGTTGCGAAGATGCTGCATCCTCGTTCTTTTAAGAAAATCACAATTTCAAGCATTTTCTCTCTATCAGCCATTGACAATTTCTCTTTCATAGTTGCATAATGGAGAAGCGAATATCCATTTTCGCTGACATAATCAACAGAAATACCGAGTTCGATCATTCTTTTCACGCAGTCGATCTGCATCATCGAAATCGCTTGTGCTGTTATGTAGTAGCCTGATGGATATTCAACTATATTCGGAGGAACAAATTCGATGAAGTCATTCGGACTGGATATAAAGTCGATTGACTGAGTTTCGTATGCGTGAAGAATTGCGGCAAAAAGTTTTCTGCTGAAGTGAACTGAATTTACTTCTCTTTCTATTTCGTTGATTCCTTCGATTGTCACCAACCTTGCACCACTTCTTATCAGTATTTCAGCACTCTTATTTGATCCAGTGATAATGGCAATATGAAGAGCGGTCAAACTCGGAACTGGCGCATTGATATCAACGTTTTTCTCGATCAACAAAACCAAAATTTCGATATTGTCTTTGAGAACGGCATTGAGGAGATAATCAGCTTGGTGATTGTTGAAAACATCAGGGTTGTCTTGTATGAAATTGAGGAAGTACCAAGGCGTGCTGAACAGGCCAATAGAAAGCTCAAACAAGATTTTGTCACGTGTGTCTTTGTCGCATTGTATTTCGTGAGCAAACTGAAGAGGTGATTTTCCTTCAAAGTTTTCCATTGTGACGGATGAACCTTTAGACACGAGTTTGTGGATAATAGGAAGCCTCTGTCCATAAATTGCATAGAAAATAGCACTGTTTCCACTTTTATCAGCAACATTAACTGTTTCTTTCTTCGCCAAAATCGAGACAAGCTTTCTGTTGCATGCAATTGTTGCTGCGATCAAAGGAGTCTGATACAAGTGATTGTACTCGTTATGATTAATATCAGCTGACATGTATTCTTCAGCATAAGCGATGTTGTTAGTTTCAATTGCGTGGAAAATTCCATCGCCGTAAACAAAGTTAACTTTTTTAGGACTTGGCGATTTTGATCTTCTGATTTTCTTCTTGTTTCGCTTTGGTGTGTCTGGTTCAAGTGTGACCGATCTTGCTTTCTTTTTCAGTTTCCTTCCTTTCTTTGGTGTGTTTTCGTCGCCTTCGAATTGCTCAGCGTTCAACGAGCGAGTTTTCACACTCTTTGGCGTTCTTCTTCTCTTTTTCTTCTTTGCTGTATTTTCTTCTTTGTCGACAGTTGGTATTTCGAACACTTGATTGATTTCAGCAGATATAACTGGTGGTCTCTTAACTTCTTGTGGTGATGAATTGATTTTCTTTTGTTCATCGTCTGAAGATGAATCAGATGAACTTGATTCTTTTTCTTGAATTATTGGTGTCGCGACGTTTTCTTTATGTGATGATGAACTTGATTTAACATCAAAATCAATATTTGGCTTATTGTTCTCTTCAATATTTTGTTGTTCTTGAATATTTTCGTTGTCTGAAGAAGAAGAGCTGGATTCCTTTTGTGTCACAGAAGCAACTGATGAAGCTTTGCTTTGGGCTTCTTCTTTTAGAAAACCGTCTATATTTGGCTTATTCTCTGATGATGAAATCTTTTGGTCAATATTTAGTTTTTCATTTTCTTCTTTGTATGATGAAGAGGATTTCTTTGGATTCTGTCGGCTTTCTTCTTTATTATCTTCTGATTCTGAAGAAGATGATTTTTTGGCTTCTTCTTTTACCTGGCTGATTTTATCAACATCTTTTTGTCTTTCTTCTTCACTTTTATGGTCATCATCGTCGGCAGAATAATAATCAGACATATCTTTGTTCTTGTTATCAACATAAACTTCTGGCTTATTTTCTTCATCAGCCGAATAATCGAATTTTGAGTTTTCCGGCTTATCTTTGTCACTGCTTGAAGTATAATATGAATACGACTCTTCATTCTCAGCTGAATAATCATATTTCGAATTTTCTGGTTTTTCTTCTTTTGTTTCGGACTTTTTGTCTTTTTCGTTTTCATCAGCTGAATAATCATATTTCGAATTTTCTGGTTTTTCTTCTTTTGTTTCGGACTTTTCGTCCTTTTCGTTTTCATCAGCTGAATAATCATATTTCGAATTTTCTGGTTTTTCTTCTGTTTTATCTTTTGTGTAATATGAATAGGATTCTTCTTCATTTGCATCTGCTGAATAATCAAACTTGGAATTGTCTGGTTTATCATCATCAGTTATTAATTTACTTAGTTTATTAATTTCAGCAGTTGAATCATAAACTTCGGAATATTCAAACTTCGAATTTTCTGGCTTATCATCAGTTTTTTCTTCATCAGCTGAATAGTCAAACTTTGAGTTATCAGGTTTATCATCACTGCTTGTATAAGAACTTGAATAATGCTCATCGCTGTTGTCCGAAGGCTTCAAGTCTCTTGATTTAACTTCATTTTTATTGTTCTCAGCAACAATTTTAGCACTGTCTGTCTCAGAGCTTGAGTAAGGCTTGTCTTTTGTATCAGAATTCGTGTTGTAGTCATTACTTTCGTCGATTTTTTGCGGTTTGCGAGAATTGTTTGACTTTTTATCATCATTGTTTTGCTGATTATCTATTAAAATGCTTTGATCTGCTTTTTCATTATCTTCAACATCAAATGTTGGCTCAGATTGAACGAAAACTTTGTCCTGCAGCGAAAATGCTAGGATGCTGCCAGAGGTTTCGAGTCCAGCATCAGATTTTTCAGGTGAACTCATTAATAATGAGTTTGGATCGAATGGTTGCAGTTCTGTTGGCTTGTAAGCAGAAGTATCGACATTTTCAGCGTCATAAATGTTTTCTTTATGAGTTACTGGAGGATGATATAAAATATCTTCTGAAAAATTGTATGCATATGATGACATTAAGTTCATTACGCCATCATCATCTGTTGGATGTATTGATGCTCTTCGATTGTATCTTTTTAGCGGTATATTTGTATTTTCGGAATCTGTAGCTTCCACATCATATTTTGCAGGTGATTGTTCATTATTAGGTTGTTTTTGCATTCCTTTGGCATCATTAATGGAAGAAGACGAAGATTTTTCCTTTATGTTTTGTATTTTTACAGTAGCTGACTTTTTCTCTGATGTGTCGTCATTTTTATCCATATTTTCCTCGTAATTCAACAATGAAGACTCGATTATTGCGTTCTTTCTGATTCTTGCGTATTGAGTTGGTGTTTGTTTTGCTTTATCTTTCATAATTTTGGGTTTGTACTTCAACATAGCTTTGACAAATTCCGGTTGCTCGTTGATAACTGCAACGTGAAGGGGAGTTTGTCCAAAATCATTCTGTAAATCGATGGATATTTTGCTTGAAAGCTGCTTGAGCATGGCTAAATTTCCGCCTACAGCAATAATATGCAATAAAGTATTACCTTTTCTGTCTCTTTTATTGAAATCAAAGTTAATTTTACATAAAAAGTCATAAAACGCCGGAGAAGCTGTCGCAATTGTTCCAAAAATGGCTTCATCTCTTTTTTCGTCGCTCAATTCTAAAATTTCATCATAAGAATCCGCCATTTTTGAAATAACCTGCCGCCGTTTATTAAATTTTTGACAAATATTTTCTTACTTTTGACAAATGTCAAAAATTTATTTTTATATTCCTAAAATTTTGTTCAAAAAGTTGCAATTATTGATTCATTAAAAGTCGTAGATAAATGAAAAAGCTGAAGACACATCAAATAGATCTAGTTATATTAATAAGTTACAGACTCATTATAATGTTTCAGACTTTAACAAATTGTAGACCTAAGAAAAAGTCGTAAATTCATCAAAAAGTTATATACACATCGAAGAGTTTTAAATTAATCAAAACATTGTAGAAAGATTGAAGGCATATCAAGTTAAAAAATGACTGGTAAATTTATGTATAGTCGAAATTGATGAATAAAAATATTATCTGTAGGTTCTAATCATCGCGATGACGCAACGAAAATGAAGAAGAAGTTAATGAATAAAATTATATTTTTCATAAGATAAGGAGTTCAATAATTATTTAATAGCTCTTTCCCCTCAAAACTTTGTCAAATAATTAGGTATCAAATTATGTTAATATCATATAACAAATCAATCTCCATCCGATAGTTGAGATGCTTTTGGATTTTCTTGTTTCACATTTTCCATTTTTGCCCCATGTTCCAATAGTTTTTCTTTGAGACCATTTGATTGTCTTAAAGCATAATAGAGTGGAGTGTTTCCATTATTATCATTAGCTTCGAGATTTGCTCCCATTTCCAAAAGTCTGTCAAAAACAAACGTATTACCGAATTTGACTGCAATAATCAATAATGTACATCCCCCTGCATCTTTTTGCTCAATATTTGGTCCTAATTGCAATAATTTTTCAGCAATTTCATTACAATGATATCTTATAGCAATCATTAAAGCATTTTCTTGTGATTTGTTGGTTATTTCATGCTTTGCACCCAACTCCAACAGTTTATTTGCAACTTTTGAATTTCGATGCATTACAGCATGGATTAATGCAGTTCGGCCTGAATTATCTTGATAATTGATATTTGAACCAGCTTTGGCTAACATTTCTGAAGCCTCAACACTGTCATTTCTTGCAGCATGGATTAATGGTGTCCATCCCCAATTGTCCAAAACTTCCTTATTAGCACCTGCATTCAACAAAATATCTAATATTTCCACTGAGTTATTTTCTGCAGCATAATGCAGTGGAGAACCATTCTTATCCTTCATGTCAATATCTCCACCAAGTTGAATCAATTTTAATGCAGTTTGAGCACAGTTCTTTTGCGCTGATACACTCAAAGATAAATTTGTTCTATTATCATTTAAATTAACATTTGGAAATACACTGATTATATCTTCAATTAATAATGGAATTCCAAATCTTACAGCATCAGATATTGAAATATTCGTTGCTGAAGAGATTCCATAGAGAAACACTGGAAGGTTGATATATTCTGCAGCAAGCTTGATGATTTGATGAATATTGCCTCCAATTTTGTGGTAAATTGATATAAACAAATCAGGGTTATTTCCTTTGATTACTTGCTTTAATGTTTCATTGTTCGGATCTTGATATTGAAGGCATTCATTGAGTATTTCGTTATTACCACAGTTAATTGCTGCATTAAGGCAAAATTTGTCAATTTCAGCGCCGTTGCTACGAAGGAATCTAAAGCATTTAAATGCCCCATATCTACTGCAGAGAAGAATTAAATTTTTTGAGTCATCTTTTATTGTTACAGAGTTCAGTAAATTTGCATTTTCAATCAATGACTGCACATCATCTTTAGCTATACTAGATAATATAGGATCTGTCTTAAAATATGAAATTATTTCATCAAAAGTATTATATTTGTAATTTTGAAAATCAATTGAATAGCCATATTTCTTGGCAAAAAGAATCTTGCAATTTGATTCTAAATCGTTAATATTTAGATTAAATTTGTAATGCTGAAATATTTGATCGAGAAGTTCAAAATATTCAACAATATATTTTGGTTTTATTTCTCCAAGAATGGATATACGACGATAAATTGGGGTAATATCGAGTTTGTATGTATTCACAATTTTAATTATGTATTTTGCAACAGAATATGGATCATCAATAACTAAATTATCCAATAATTCATTGAACTTATTATAATAAGCATATTTGTCCATATAAAGCATGAACATTTTGTTCAGCCGATTATCGGCCATCTTGAAAATGACAAATTTCTGTTCAATTCATGATCAATCAGCATAAATAAGCAAAAATAAACGCAAACTATTTACGATTATAATATTTTGTCATTGTAAAATTGTTTACATGTCATTAAGTCACCATGTTAATGAAGTCATTCAAACACAATGAATATTTAGTAACTTTTTGAGATTTTCTAACATATAACTATTAAGTCCATCATGTATATATAAACTTAATTTGAAAAGATATTTGTTTTAATTTGTCTCTTTGCAATTAAATATTTATATACAAGGAATATTACATAAATAAAATTTTATACAAACAAAAATATACATTCTAGTGAAGTTTCTTCATTAAATCTGTGTGTTGTCTATCAAGAGAAGAAGCAAAATCTGTTATTGATTTAACAGCAACCTTTGTGAGCTGTGAAGTTGATGACGAAACAGCGAGTCTTGACTTCAACTCAGCAACTTCCTTTCTTTCAGCTTTCTTTATGTATGAGCATCCACTGTTTATTGTCTTGCGGAGCTCTGTGACTTCATTAGTAAATGATTCTAATGCGTCCGAGCATCCACACTTGTTTTTAATGCCTGTTTCAAGTGCTTGGATTTTTATTTGAAGTTTCTTGATTAGTTTCTTGGCACTGTCAAGTTCAGCGAGTTCGTTGCTTGCTGTAATCAGCTGATTTTGCAGCTCGATGACTTTCTCCTGCAAATCTGTAAATTTGTTGTCAGGCTTTTTCAAGTTTTCTTCCATTTCCGCCAGTTTATCTTTTTCTGCTTGAATATTATCGTTCTCGATCTGTAGATATTCATGGAGTCCATCATTTTGCTGCTTCAATTCATTGTTCTGCCTGATTAACACGAGATTTGTCAGACTAAGTTCATCAACTTTCTTCGATAAATCATTGTTGAATTTAGAAAGCTGTTCGACTTGTTGTTTTAGTCCTTCTCTCTCTCCGATCAAGTCATCACTCAGTTTACTTAGTTCTTCGTTTTGTGTCATCAGTTCTTCATTCTTTGTTGTTGCCTTCTTCGATTCATTCGTGAGTTTTCTTATTAATTTCTCAGCTTTCAGTAATTTTTCTTTCGTGGTTGAATCATTCATTGCTTTAGATAGTTTTTGGTTTGCTGAAATAAGCTCTGTCTGCATTTGAGACAGTCTTAGTCTAAGTTCTTCATTTTCTGAGTTGAGCTTGTCGATTTCGCCAGCATTAATGAATGAACTTTCGTTTCGAAGTGTTTCGTTTTCATTTTGTAGATGAGCAATTTTTGCTGTCAACTCTTCAATTGTTTTCCTTAAGCTTTCAATAGTTTTAGACATTATTCGCAATTCCTTTTGAGTTTCAGTTGCATTAGTTTCTTTGATTTTCTGCAAAAGTTTAGTATTTTCTGATTCGAGTTCTGCAATTCTTTGTTGAGCTTGATCCATCTTTTCATTTGTTGATTGTAAAGATTTGAGAATTTCGCCCATTTCGGCAACTTCAGCACGAATGAGTTTGTGATCACCTGCAATCGAACGGAGAGGACTCTGAGGAGGCTTTTGAATGTTGCTAACTTTATCACGAATCTCTTCAAGGATTCCTGCATTTTTAATTTGATTTTGCAGCTCTGCAATTTTTGCAACAAGGTTTTCTTTTTCGATATTTAGATTTGCATTCAGCGCTCTAATTGCTTCTAATTCAGTTTCTGCTTTTGCAGCTCTTTCAATTAATGAGTCTCTGTCTCTCAGTCTGCTTGGTGACATTCTCTTTGAGTTTTCTATTTCGTTCTTTAAGTTTTTAACTTCATTATTCGATTTCTCTAAATCAGTCTTCATTTTCTCATTTTCTTTCTTGAGATTTATTAAATCATTGCTAGATTTTTCATTGACCTTCTTAAGATTCGAAATTTCATTGTTATATTTTTCATTTTCTTTCTTCAGGTCCAAAATTTCATTATTACATCTTTCATTTTGATTCTTCAAATTATTAATTTCATTGTTAGACTTTTCGTTTTGTTTCTTCAGATTTGAAATTTCATTGTTAGATTTTTCATTTTGTTGCATGAAATTCAAAATTTCAGCATTGGATTTTTCATTCTGTTTCTTTAAGTTCGAAACTTCATTGTTATAATTCTCGTTTTCTATCTTCAAGTTCAGAATCTCGTTGTTGGATTTTTCATTTTGCTTCTTTAGGTTCGATATTTCATTAAGAGAATTCTCATTTTGTTTCTTCAGATTCAAAATCTCGTTGTTGGATTTTTCGAGTTCAGATTTAAGATTAAGAACTTGATAATTAGAAGATTCACCCGCATTCTTAGAGTTTTCTAGTAATGATTTGAGATTATTGATTTCTATTTCAAGTTTTTCATTATTAGACAATGATTCGTCAAGTTTCGTTTGAAGAGTTTTAAGCTGAACAATTTCATTCTTAGCTATTTCAAGTTTGTCAATTGTTGATACAAGTTCAGCTCTTAATGAATCAGCTTCGGAAACCTTCGCTTCATATTTTGATTTGTCTATTCTTGGTGTTTGTGGTGATCTTCTCGAATCTATCTTTGCTTTGAGTTCTTTATTTTCTTTCTTGAGATTTGATAATTCTTCTTGTAGTTGTGATGATGAAACAATGCTTGAATTAGACAAGGACATTTTGATCTCACTTGCCGACAATTTTTGCGATGGTTTTGGTGTTTTAAGGAGCTCATTACTGTATGACAAATAAGTGGTTTCTGAAGTGTAACCGAGCTGCTTTCGCAGTACTTTATTCTCTTTATCAAGTTCGGCATTTGCGAATGAAAGATTTTGGTTCAATTCTCTCAAGTTTCCGACTAAATTCTTCAAAGAATCAATTTCATTCTTCATTTCTTCTATAGCTTTGTTGTTCTGCTTGTCTTCACCTATGCTTATTTCTGTTCTCAATGATTCTATTTCTTTCAAGTATTCATCGATTTCAACTTGCATTGCTCTATTTTCTTGCTTTAAATCTGCATTTGTTGTTGTTAATGTTCTGTTTTGCAGTGTTAATTCTTCAATTTGTTGCTTCATCTCTGAGTATTCTTTGCCATATGTATCAATTATTCCTTTCATCTGTGAATATTCTTCCTTTTCTTTTTGGATTTCTTGCAATTTCTTGTTTAATTCTTCTTTTTCTTTTTTAACATTTTCAGATAATGACTGAAGTTTGTTGTTTTCTGATTTAACTCTTTCTATTTCTTTCCAAAGATTTCCGTTTTCTTCTTTGAAAACCGCGTTTTGTTCTGTGAGTGTTATTAGTTTTGCGTTCATTTCGTTTTCAAGCATACTTAGTGAATGTGAGTTTATAAATGAATCAAGTTCTGCTTTGAGATCAGCATTTTCTTGCTTCAAATCTTCAATTTGTTTTTGTAGATCTTCATTTGATTTGTTTTCGCTTTCAAGGAGATTTAATGTTCGTTGCAATGCATCATTTTCTGCTTGTAGATCATCTGCTTCTGCTCTTAATGATTTGTTTTCATCTTCAAGGATTTTGATTTTCATTTCAACAGCAATTTTCTCTTCGTTAATTTTTTCATTCGACTGAATTAATTCATTTATTTTAGCCTTGTTTTCTTCTTCAATTTCTTTGATCTTTTCTTCTGCTTCTTCATCATATTTTTCGTTAATTTCTTGGATCTTTGTCTTGTTTTGCTCTTCGATTTCTTTTATTCTTGTTTCTGCTTTTTCGTTAATTTCTTTGAGTTTTGTTTCTGCTTCTTTTAGTTTATTTTCAAGAGAAATCTTTTGTGTTTTAAGCTGTGAATTTTCGTTGGTAAGTGCTTCGAGTTTCGCGTTCATTTCATTCTCTAGCATTGACAGTGAATGAGAATTTTGTATATTTTCTATTTCAGCCTTTAATTCTTCATTCTCTGTCTTCAGTTTTTCAGCTTCTGATTCTGAAGATTCTAGATTTGCTTTGATTTCTTCAATTGTGAATTCAAGAGTCGAAATTTTCTCCTCAAAAGTTGATATTTGAGATTTTAGCTCTTCATTTTCATCTGCTAGTGATAAATATCTTGTATCAGCCTCATTTTCAGCTTCATCTTTTTCTTCGTTAATTTTCTCAAGTTTTGATGATAATTCTTCATTTTCTGCTTTGATTTCATCGAGTTGGTTCTGTAATTTCTCGTTTTCTTCGACAATTTCATCATACTTTGATTTATTTTCATCAAATTCATTTTTAATTTTCTCATTTGAGCTTATTAGATTTTCATATTCCGAAATCTTTTCATCAAGTTGTTCTTTTTGTTTAGAAACTTGGTCATTTAGTGCATCATTCTCTTGTTTTAGATTTGCAATCTCCTTATTTAGATTTTCAAGAACTTTTTGCAATTTTGTATTTTCACCTTTGATTTTCTCATTTTCTGCGCTTAATTCTTGATTATCCTCATCAAGTAGTTTATTCTTTGATTCTAAGTCTTCGATTTGTGATTTTTGATTGTTATTAATATGCGTTTGATCGACAACTGCTGTGTTTTCTTTGGCTTTTAGTTTCTCTGTAAGATCTATGTTTTCATTTTTAACTATTTTGATCTCTTCTTTCATTTTTTCCATCTCAATATTTAATTTTTCCATTGTGTTGTGAAGTTCGGTATTTTTATCTATTACATCATCATTTTCTTGCATATATTTCTTCAATTCAATTTGCATTTGCTCTTTATCTCGCTTTGTTGTTTCTAATTCTTTTTTAATTCTGTTTAAACTAGTGTTGATTTCGGTATTTTCTTTCCTTAATGATTCTAGTTCATTTTGGGCCTTTTCGTTCTCTTCTTTAAGCGATTTCACAGCATTAACATGTTGTTCGAATTCATCTGTGCTTAGTTTGACTGCTTGTGACTCAAGCTGTTCTGAAAGATCATCAATCTCTTTTTCAAGGATTTCTATCGTTTCATTTGCCTTTTTCAATGATTTTTCAGTACTGAATAATTTCGCTTTGAGTTCTTCGCTTTCATTTGCAGCTTGTTCAGCTTTCCCATTCTCATTATTTACAAGTTTTTCATTAAGATTGTTTATTTCTTCGTTTAGAGTAGAAATTTTGGAATTTAATTCAAAAATCATTTTTTCGGATTCATCTCTTAAATTAGACAATTTTTCATCGGATTCTTGCGATTTCAAGGCTTCAGCTTGCAATTCGCTTTTCAATTTTGAAATTTCAGTTTCATATTTAATTTTAAGCTCATTTTCTAATGATTTCATCTGTTCTGTATGTTCTTCGATGATTTTTGATGCATTTTCCTTATTTTCTTGTTGATAATTTTCAATAATTTGCTGCAATTCAGATTTTTCTTGTGTAAGTTCTTCAATCTGATTTTTCAACTCTGTAATTTGATTGTTCATATCGTTTATTTCTTCAGACAATGAATCATAAGAATTTATTCTTGCATCAAGTTGATTTTGCAAAGATCTGGCTAATTCACGGAATCCTTCGCTTTCTTTTCGTAATGTTTCGTTTTCATTTGTTAAAACTTCGAGTTTTTCAATGCATTCATCCAATAATAGAGTTTCGCTGCCATTTGTGATAGATAAATGAGATATTGCTGCTGAATATTGATTATATGAATCATTTTGCGAAGTATTTTGACTTTTCGAAGATTTAGATCTATATTTCCTGCTAGATTTAACAGAAGCTGCTCCACTTTCATTTAAGTCTTCTTCTAACTGGCTTCTTGTTGATAATTCGGAACTAGAGTCCCAAATAGCAGACTTTTGAGACTTTTCCATTAAATAATAAACGGGTACTTTTTTACATGACAAAATTTTATTTTACGAGTCATATTATTTTCTGATCAGTATAACAGAAGCATGATACTTTGTTGAGGCTCTATACAACCTTGATAATGACAACTTCCTGTGACATGATCATAAATGTTAGGCTAGAATTTCAATAACATGTATAATTTGTTATCTGTGAGAAAAAAAAAACAGATGAAAAAATAATATGTGGAGTAATTCAGTATCCAATAGTATATTATGTTTTGCATCTAGCTATGGGCTTTCTATTAGCCCTGTTTGAAAATCGTTAGCACATTTCTAATTTGAGATATAAACGACTCTACATTAACTATAAATTATAACAAGAATATGGTCGAAAATAGGCAGGTATGTGAACAGCTATTGGTTATTGATTGGTTTGTGCATGAATAACATCTTCAAAGGCCTTTTCGAGATGCACAATGCTTTTGGTGATAATCAGACCCTTTTTAGAAGAGTCGCAATTTGCTGGAGATTTTATATTATATAAATCATTATTCATTATATTAAACAGCTTGTTTTATTCTTATTGTTTTTCCGATTGTTGATCGTTAGATTTATGTTTTGAAAAATCAATCAAAATCAAAATAAACGATAAGAGGTTATCATTGTAGCATGACAACATATATGTGTAATATAATGTTTTGGTAATAAATTTAATTATTTTCGCTCTCGGTTCCTAGTATCAATATTTGATGAATTTTTTGAAGGCATAAAAAACCATCATCATGCCTTAAAAACTTCATTCCTCCTCAAACCAGCTTGATTTAACGATATGAAAGAGTTTCGATTAATCTCCTCTAAAATCAAAAGCCATTATTAGCATATCGGTATATTTCCAGTTATACCAGTTGAATTCCTCGCCGATTTTTGTCAAAGGCTTCAACAATTCCGAAAAATTTGATTTAAAAACAAACATGAGTTGACCTACTAAAAATATGTTGTATTTGGAAGCCAAATGAAGCGATAATCAACGAAGGGAAACTTAATAAGACTGAAAAAATATGATTTATAAAAGACATGAGCTGACCCATTAAAATATTTTGTCATAGGTAGGCAAACGGCCCTATATTTTTAGTGGGAAACTCAATTCACAATAAAAAACAATACAAGAAGAAAGTCATTCTCAAATTTTACAATGGACTATTTAACAAAATAAAACATATTAAAGAATATGACTAAATAAGTTTTGACAAATGTTTTTTTGAAGTTATTTACTAAATAATAATGAAGTTTGAGCATTAATAGTTTTATTTTATGATTGCTATATGTGTATATGTCTAGAATATGGCCGTAGATAAGATTTTTTATTGAGAGCTTCCATTGAATATTTTGAATACACGATAGAATCACTTCACTTAACATGCTCGCACATTGCTCCGTTCGTTTTGGCTCAATCACAGCTATCAAGGGTGGTGTCAAGAAGACACTCAACTACGAGGATGAGCAGACACTCTTCGCTGTCCTCACAGAGGCTGGCCTCATGTCAACAGAGGGCACATGCCAAGGCAACAAGGCTTGCGGCAAGTGCCTTTGCAAGTACGTCAGCGGCAAGGTTGCTCCAGCTGACGACGAGGAGAAGGAATTCCTTGAAGGCCAGCCAGCCAACACACGCCTCGCTTGCGCTGTTGTCCTTACAGGCGAAAACGATGGTGCTGTCTTCGAGTGCTAAATTTTAAACAAGTTTGCTAATAATTACTTTAGATTTTTAATTTTATCGAATCCAAATATCACGAATCATTTTAAAAGCTTTCATGCTTTAACTTGTATTATTGTTCATTATATGATATATCTGGATTATGTTCTCAATTTCCTTAATTTTTTGCGAATCATATATTAAACGGCTTGAAATATCCATACAAGAGAGCCAAAACTACATCTAATGCATTCACATATCCATTTAATTTCTATCTACAACACTGTTCAGTCGTTTTAATCATTAATTTTAATTAGCAAAAATATTATTTCGAATATCAACTAATAACTATTTTGATTTACGAATTTTTCATCGAAGTATAAGGTATAATATGATTTTTGATGAACAAAATATTATAATATGAAAAGACTACAATTACATTTACATACTAATATAAATAAAAACAAATGATTATTTGGGCAGAGCTCTAAGGGAACCGTATCTAACAGTTGTATTAATGACTTCTTCGCCAAAGTTTTGCACTGGTTCACTAGGTCCCCACATCCATGAGTCCAACCAAACCTTATTAATGTCTGATTTCCCAGTATCTGTTCCGTATATCCACTGAGCGAAGTAAACGAAGCATGCAACATTCAAAGCATTCACCAAAACTAATAACCATATTCTAATATCTGGAAAACGTTTGGAAATAGAGTTAGATAATGTTCCAACATGCATGCAAGCGAAGAATAGAGGAACGATGTAGTGATACATAAACATCTCTCTTGGAACTAAAACGAATGGCAAATAAGAGAAAAGCCATCCAAGGAAAGAATATAAAACTGATGAATCGAATATTTCGAAAATTGCGCAAAATGGAGTCAATCCTATGAAAAATGTTGAACACCAGACAGCCCAAGGTGAAGATAAACATTTGATCTGCGAATTTCCGACTGCGTGGAATAAAACGTATCTATCGTTCAAAAAAGGCCAGTTAATTGGATGAGAGCTCCACGGATGAGGCGATGTGATTCTCATGTTGCCTTTATGTGTACGCTCCAGATCCTTGATTATTAAAGGAATGTGATTGCGATTAATTAATCTGATGCCGCGATATGTCTTATTGTGATCACGTCTCTGCAATAAGTATTTGGACCAAAAGTCTTCATAATACGCGCCAGTGTGATCTTTATACATTAAAATATCGTAATGAATTATCCAGCAAATTATAAAAACGGAAACCATTGGAACAAGTAACAAAGTTGCCCTTAGAATTATCTTAGGGATGCTAGGGAATACAGTAAATATCCAAATTATTTGTGTAATTCCGTCCAAAGCGATTAATCCGAGAGCTGTAAGTTTGCAGGAAATTGCCATGCCTAGTGTTATTCCTGCAAGTAGAGTACTAAATACATCTTGTTTTTTAAGGAAATAACAGAATGATAATATATGAAGACTTGTATAGAAATGCAATACTGCATCAGAGAGAATAAGTCTTGCTTCAACAATAGATGACATTTCTAATGCTGTCAACAATGCTCCTGTAAATGCATGGAAGTAATGAATTCCCAAATGTCGCAAAGCGCAATATATTAATCCCGGGCAAAATGCGCCAAAAAGAATTGGTGTAAGACGCATACTGACAAAATTTGATTCTGATTCGATGTATGCTTGTCCTAGTGATCTTGCAAACCAAATATGTCCTGGATAGCCTGTTAGCTTAGCTACTAATGCCATTGTCATTTTTCCTAAAGGTGGGTGGATATCGCTATAGAAACTTCTATTTACATACGCGTTTGTGAAATTTCCAAAATAAACTTCATCGAAAATGATTGTTCCGGGAAAACCAATGCGATAAACTCTGACTCCGATGCTTATAAAGCATATAATCACCAGAACAAAGCAATCAATTGATCTTAAATCTTTCATATATTTTATAAATTTGAAATTTGTCGTGTAAAATCAAATTTACATGACAAAAATAGTTTTTATATGTCAAATTTATTTTTGAAACGTTTATGTGGCAAATAATGTAATTTACTTGTCAAAATTAAAATTTGAAAAATTTACATATCAAAACTGCTTATTTACACTGTCAAAATGAATATTTACGTGTCAAATATCAAAATTGAAATATTTACAAAACAAAAAAAAAAAGGATTGTGAATTTTACAATGTTAAAATTGAAAATTTACATGTCAGAATAATTAATTGAAATATTTACGAAGCAAAATTTAAAATTGAGATATTTACATTGTCAAAATGTTTTTTACGTGTCAGATAATAAAATTGAAATATTTACATACAAATCCGTTATATCGAATAACTATGAGTGACTCTCAGCCTCAAATGACTGAAGAAGAGCGCAAGGCCGCTATTGCGTACAAGAATGCGATTATTGAACGCAATACCGGTGATGCTCAGAAGCGTGCGAGAAAGAAAGAGCCATCTCTGGCTTTTATTAAGAAGAGGACAATGGAATTAACAACACAAACACAAACATTCGAGCGTACTAAAGTCGAACTCAAGAAGCCAACAGATGCTGACCTGTTTTCTAAAGAGGAATGCATTTGTATCGAATTATTAACATCTGGTTATGTCGATTCTTTCTCAGATTTCTTCAAAATCACTCATCCAAAGGCACCAGGATCATACCACTACGATTACTGGCAATCAATCGGATCAGGCGAAGTTACATCTCCACCTCCACCAATTGTTCCAACGAATAAATATGACTTTATCCAGGAAAGACTCATTCAGGCTGAAAATGCAAGGAGAATTGCTAAAGATGCTGAACTTGCAACAGCTTATACCGATTTATCACAATATTTCCAATCAATAAACGACATGAAAATCGCTATTATCTATCTCGAAAAGCTGAGAGATTACGCCCTCTTCACATCAGATCTTATCAGAGAAGCTCAAGCTCTTAAAGAAATCGGAAGATTGTTCAAAGAAGCTGGAAACCTTGAATCTTCATTGCATTTCTGCGAAGAATGTCTCTCTGTTTGTGTTTCCATCAATGATGGCGTCGCTGATGCTCAGGCAGCTCTTATTGACGCTTATCGTAAATATTCACAATCATTAATCGCGCGTGGTGAAGGCAAGCAAGCTATTGAGTTCCTCAACAAGTCACTCCGTGTTGCCTCAGAGTCTGGTGTTCTTCTTTCTCTCGCTATTTGCCACCAAGAGCTTGGATTATGTTATAAGCAGCTCGAAATGCTTGATAGCGCCATTGAGCACTTCGAAAAGGCATTCTCTATCTATAAGGGCCTCGGAAACATCGAAGGCCAGAGCTCTGCCGTTTCTGCTCTCGCTACATCATACAAATACATGGAAAAGATCGACGAAGCTATCAAATACTTCAAGATTCTTCACGAACTCGCTAACCAGACAGGTAATGCTCATGATAAGGCTATGTCTTGCTTCACTATGGGTAAGATTCTTTGGGAATCTGGACAGAAGGAAGAAGCCCTTGTCTGGTTCGAAAAGAACTTCGACATTTCACTCGAGTTAGATGACCTCGCTGTCATTGAGGACTCTAGAATATCTCTCGGCGTTTCTCTCGCTAACTACAGAATGCAGAGATTCGAAGAGTTGGTGAGAAACACAAACGAGCTTCCATCATTACTCAATTGGATGATCACTCGCGCAGATGCACCATTCCAATCCTTGAAGTCGAAGAAAGGCGCTTAATTTGATTTTTGTAAACTAATTTTTTTCTTTATATTTTTATTCTTGATGACTCAATCATTCTGCTAAAAATAAAAATGATGAATTAAAGTTATTGAAACTAATAACCTTATTTTAACGGACGAATGTTGATGGTGCAAAAGTCTTACACAATATAGTTAGTTGGTGACTAACAGTACACCAGTGAGAGTCATAAGGTAAAGTATTATTTTAACTAAGGTTGAGAAAAGAGTAAGTAAAACTTCAAAGAGATTATCTCATTATAAAATCAATGTCGTTTAAATTCTATCTTTTACAAGTAGAAGCTTC
>MRSU01009275.1:0-13297 GCA_008369845.1 Trichomonas gallinae
AAATGCAGAAAATATAGTTTTTGGTGATGATCTTTGGCCATATATTGCAAATTTCTCATTAATAAACTTCTTTGATGAAGAATCTGCCAGTTTAATTGTGAAAGAAAAACCACAGCTTTGGAAAGCTCCAGAATTACAAATCATGACAGACAGAACAATAAAAGCCGATGTTTACGCATTCGGTATGCTTCTATTCCATCTATTCTGTGGCCAGCAGTTTTACGATCAAGTAGAAAGCACTCCAGATATATACGAAAGACTAAAAGGTAGTACTCGTCCAAAAATCGCAAACGAAGTTCCAAACGAAATCAAAAAGATGATACAGGGCTGCTGGGTGCCAAACCCAGGCGACAGACCAACAATGGCGCAAGTAGTGAGAATATTCGAAGAAACTATTGGTGGAATTCCGCAAATAAATTTACAAGAACTCGAAAAATTCCGTGAAAAAGTGAAAGAAATAAACAATGACATACAAAAGGCGCAAACGGCCATAATAGCATCGACAAACGGTGACTCTGGTGCACAAAACAATTACGGAGTCATGTTATTGAACGGCAAAGGTGTCCGTAAAAATATTGCAGCATCAACAAGATATTTCCAGATGTCAGCTGAAGCTGGTTCACTTGAAGGCATGCATAACTACGCCGTTGCGCTCGAAAATGGAACAGGAATCGAGAAAAACATTGAATTGGCTGCTTATTACTTTAAATCCGCTGCTGATAAAGGATTCAAGAACTCTCAGAATTCTTATGCGCAGATGCTATATAAAGGAAATGGCGTGAATAAAAATGTTCAAGAAGCCGCAAAATACTTCAGGTTGGCCGCACAGCAGAATTCTGCTCCAGCTCAATACAGGCTTGGTCTGCTTCACGAGACTGGTGAAGGAACAACGCAGAACAACAATGAAGCACTGAGATGCTACAAAGCTGCATCTGTTCAAAAATATCCTCCCGCTATGTATAGATATTCTTATCTAGTTTTGTTCGGCAAAGCCCAAGAAAATAATCGTGTTGAAGCATTGAAATCCATTATTGCGAGCGCGCAGATGGGTTACCCAAGATCAAACTGCATTTTGGGAGCAATGCATGTTGCAGGAGACGGCGCGCCTAAAAACTTGAATTTGGCGAAGAAGCAATTTGAAAAAGCAGTAGAAAAGAAAGAAAGTGCTGGATACTTCGGCTTATTTATATTGGATCTTCTCGCTGGAAGGAAAGATGTGGCAATGGATAATCTTAAGAATGCAAGCGAAAATGGTTATGTTGATGCTCAACAAATTTATATAAATTTCTGCGATGAAAAAAATAAATTCAATATAGACACAGCTGAAGGTGTTGAAAAAGAACGAGTCATACCATTGGAAATGATTCTTAAAGGTTCAAGCGTGCAGCCGACAATTGATGGAATTATTGCCGCCGTCAAGAATCTCTAAGATGTTTGAGTTGCAACTCGACGATAAAAAAAAACTATAGAAAAAATTGATTGTTTTGAGAAAATAAAAATATTTGTTGGAGAATTTCCCATATCACTTCATTTTAAAAACAAGGATTTGACTGAGTTTTATTATTTTTGATATCTCTGGATTTAATATATCCTTATATTATTTGATCACCATTATATACAAATGCACTAGAAATCAGATGATTACTTAAAAATATATGTTATCGTTAAATAACAATCGATTATTAGATTTGATATCAAAAGTATAATATTTTCACTTAAAACATTAAAAGTATTATTTTTTATAGGCTATAGAATAATAATTGTAAATTAGAATATACTGAAGACTTGCTGATAATGAGAAAGCTATTTTGATGAAAAAAATTCGAAATTGTAAGTTTCATTGTAATATATAGCATTAAATATATGCTTTTTTACATTAAAACTATTTCGAAAATCATTATCTCATTATCTGAGACAGTTTTGGCCGAATTGATTCTAAAAAACGCGATTTGTGTATGAACACATTCCATTTATCAAATAAAACGAAAGATTTTAAAAAACACGTTTTTTTGTTGTAAATTTTTTTAAATGATCTCGAACAAAAGGGTTAAACAAGTCATAGGACAATCATCGTTATCAAGCTTGTCTAACCACAAGGTTCAGAACATCCAGGACGCCGCTGTTGCCTCGAATCCGATTAAATCGGTTGGAAAGAGATCATTAAATGGCGAGAACGCAATTGAAAAGCTTTTCGACGAAATCATGGAAGCAATACAAGATAAACCACCGAATGCTGTACTCGAAGAAGTTTTACATCATGTTTTCGACACTGCACAAACAATTTTGTGGACGCTTCTTCCAAACATAAATGCGCTATATTCTCCATCATTCTCAGTTACAGTTCCTGTTTCTCCTTCGTTTTTAGTTACAGGACTTCGCTCTCGCGTTCCAATCGCTGTTCACAATCAATCTCAGCATCCGTCATTCGTTTTAGCAGTCGACACAAAAGTACTTCCGCCAAATTCGCCAGTGATGATGATTCCGATCATGTCTAGAGACTTTTCACCGATTGCTGTTATTCAATTAACTAGAAGAAACGAAAATCCATTTTCAACGCTCGATTTGCAGAACGCTACTAAGCTTACAAAGAAGTTTTCTACATACAGTTCCTTTATTTTCGATAGTCCTCAAACTCTTAAATCATCATATTCGTGTGTACAAATAGAATCTCTTGCAAACACAATCAATAACGTTTGTTCAGCTGTCACAAAGCTCATGCGATGCAGAAAAGCTGAGATTTGGCTTTTTAGAAGAAGAAAGAATGTTTTCTTAAAGTTCGATCCTTCTTCTGGCGAAGAAATTCCAGTTCCAGAGGCCAAAACAGGTCTTGCCGGTTATGTATTAACAACTTGCTCAACAGTTAGCGAAAGAAATGTTTGTGATAATATTAATTATAACGCAGCATCAGATGGATTCTATCCGGAAGCGTTTCTCGGTGTCCCGTTTGTTGAGAAAACAAAGCGTGTTTGGTGTGTTGTCTGTCGTGGAAGATCTTCCCCACCTTATTTCACTCCAAACGACACAGCCAAGCTTACAGCCATTTCCTCTTTCGCCGTACAGTCAGTGTCATCTGCTTTCCTACCAGAAAAAGTCGATTCCAAGAAACAGAATTTCCAAGAAAGACTTCACGCGCTTTTGGAAGTCGCTGAAGCTCTCTCAGGCATTCTCGTCATCGACCAGCTCATCCCAATGATCATGGAGAAGTCCTGCTCACTTCTAAACGCAGAGCGTTGCTCACTTTTCCTTGTGGATGTCGTGAAGAAAGAACTCAAGACATTTTTCCACGGCGGACTTGCAAACGCGATCAGAATCCCAATAACATCAGGTATCGCAGGTAAAACAGCGACAACTGGCGAGACGATCAACATAGAAGATGCCTACAACGATGTACACTTCGATAGAAGCGTCGATGCAAAGACAGGCTTCAGAACAAAGAGCATTCTTTCAACACCGATCTATAATAACAGAGGAGAAATCATCGGCGTCACAGAAATGATTAACAAGTGCAACAACGGAGTTTTCGATGATGAAGACATCAGGCTTCTTGTTGGCTTCAATGTTTTCTGCGGCATTTCTCTCGATAACGCTAAGCTTTACGAAGCTTCACTCAACCTCGCGAGACAAGTCAGAAGTTTCGTCGACATTTCAACTTCTCTTTCGCAGTCTAACGCTTTAAGGAACACGTTAACAGACATTTTGACAAACGCTATGGCCGCAATCAACGGAACAGGCGCAACACTATATAGAGTCGACAAAGAGAGGAAGATTATAGAGCTCGTTCACGTCGGAAGCCCAGCGAAATACGGCGAACTCTTCGCGAAAGAAGTCGTCGAAACACCGCAGCCAAAGATTTACACGTCAGATCAAATCGCTGAGAAACTCCAGAGCCTCAACCTACAGAACGCTGTTGAGGAAATGCTCGGCAATACAGAGCTGGCGGCATCGAAACTCGAATCACAAGCGAGCCGCGTCCGCCGCTCTGTTTTGTTCGGCACTGACTCTGCAATCTGCGAGCAGATCTGCTGCATGCCTTTAATCAACAGCGAAGGCGAAGTCATCGGTGTAATGCTTTTAATGTCGATGCAGAGGATGATGAACGAAGACATGTCTCTTCTTGACTGCTTCGCGATTTTCGCAGCCGTTTCTCTCGAAAGATCTGAACTCAAAGACATCGCGAAACTCGGCTCCATAGAATTCGAGCTCAAAGAGTGGGTGGCTGATAACGAGAGAGAACTAACGAACCAGATCCCAGTGAAACTGCAGCTCCCGATAGAAGAGTCAGCAAAGATCTGGACGGTTGCGTTCGATGCTCCGAAGTGGGCAGGCATTGGCTTCTTCAAGGAGATTTTCGCAATTTTCGCAAGATTCAAGTTCCAAGAGAACTACGGAATCACAAACGAGAAGCTGTTTAGGTTCTTGTGCGAGCTTAGAGATACATATAATAAAGTTCCTTACCACAACTGGCGCCACGCTTGCGATGTTACACAGTTTGTTACTTACGAAATCATTTTGTCTGGCGCTGAGAAGATTTTCTCGAACATGGAATTGTTCGCTTTGATTGTCGCTGCCATGTGCCACGATGCGAACCACGACGGCTTCACAAACGTCTTCAATGAGAAGGCAGAGACACCTCTTGGTATTTTGTTCAAGAACCAGTCAGTTATGGAAACTCACCACTGCGAAGTTGCGATCGGAATCATCTCGAAGGAAGAAACGAACTTATTCTCGAAGATGAAGTCGCAAGATTTCAAGTTCATGTGGACAACAATCATCGAATTGATTCTCGCTACAGATATGGCAAAGCACTTCACATTCCTCAAAGAGTTCAAGGCACTGAACGAAGAAGGAAAGTGGGATAAGGCACAGCCGGACATCAGACTTAGAATGATGAAATTGCTTTTGAAGACTGCTGATATTTCGAACGTGTCTAGACCATTCGAGCTCGCCAATAGATGGTGCGACGTCCTCTGCGAAGAATTCTTCAGACAAGGTGATCTCGAAATGGCCTCAGGCATGCAATACACGTCAGACCTTAACGATAGAGAGCATCTTGATAAGCCTAAGTCACAGATCGGTTTCTACACGTTCGTTTGCCTCCCACTTTACCAGGCAACAGCACAAGCATTCCCGCCTCTTGAATTAAATGTCCAACAGGTGCAGTCCAACCTCGCAATTTGGAAGGAAGAATTCGAGAAGAAACAAGCAGCCGCAGCACAAAATCAGCCTGCGCCGGTACAACAACCAGCTCCAGCTCAACAGCCTGCACCAGCTCAGCAGCCAGCACCTGCACAACAACCAGCCCCGGCTGAAAAGAAGTAATTTATTATTTACCCATGTTTATTTGATATAATTTATTGTAAACGTAAATTTTTCTTATATATAGTCAACTAATACCGAAAGGAAACCCCACAAGGATCATTTACCAAGAAAACAATATAGTATTTTGATCTATGTAAATGATATTGACTTGTTATATCCTGTTATTATTAATTTTTTGAGAATAAATGGTTTTTAAAAGGATCATGAGAAAAATTAGAATTATTTCGAATTAAATATATATATTTTGACTGTTTTCATTTTTAACTATATGATGCAGCCCATTGTACTCATATTATATACAAATTAATAGCTTCCAACATTGACTTTTTGATCAGTGTTGACAGGTTTTTCCGCAAACAATATTTTCTATTTTTATATGCGATCAAGCATTCACAACAATCATCGTATTCGATCATACAAGGATTCTATATGGATGGCAACACAAGAAATTTCTTTTTTATTGTTTGAGGCTATAATGATTTTAAACAAAACAATCATATGATATTATTTTATACATGGTGGTTATTCTGCAGAATCATTAGGGAGAGGTATAAAACTGAACAATGTATATTCAGATGTTGAAATGATGCTGATTAAGTGTTTTTTAATATTTTATAATTTAAAATTTTCGTTTTGCTATTATAACAAATTCAGAAGGAAATTCGGTCTCTCCATTGGTAATTACAGCTAATGCATCATATCCTCCAGCTCCAGGAGGAATTGAAGTAATATATTTTGGTATTTTTTCCAGTTTTGAAATCAGCACTCTAATTTCTTGGGGAAGAATAGGTACATTCCATTCATCTGTTATTCTAATCTGGATATTTCTCAAATTGAGAAACCTTTCTTGAATTTCAGCGACAGACCCATTTTGAAGTGCATTGCATGCTTGCTTATTCGCTTCTATAAGTTCCTCATATAGAGAAATGTGCTTTGGATCATTTTTATGAGAATTAAAATTCCTAACTAAATCTGTAGTTGATGAACCAGATCCACCTTTAATGAGATAAAGGTACATTCCATCTGGAACAGTAAATCTCTCATGAATATTGCCCCAATCCTTTCCTATGTTTTGGGAACAAATCAAATCAGCTGGCGGTCTTCTAAATATCTGAGGGCCCCAGATGGCACAACTCAGATCGAATCCAGAGCCAACTTTCATTTGTGCAGTGGTGTTTGCTATTGATGAAAGTTGGTATAAAAGATCTTTGTTTTCTGCAATGTTTGCAAGCTGCATAAGCGACATAATTATCGAAACTATTGTTGCAGAGCTGGATCCAAGACCTGTTTTCCCGCCTTGAGTGTAAAATTCTGGATCTGCTTCGATAAATAAATCGATTTCAGCTGGTTTGATATTATGGTAGTATGTAAAAAACGAATTTAATGATGCTAGAATGAATTTTTCGAACTTATTTGCAAGATTTTCATTGGCCCAATCTGATTGAACGAATTTATATTGGTACTTAAATGAATATTCAGCGGAGTTGTATTTTTTACCACATGTTACTACGTTTACTGTCATTTGGCTTGCATTATTATTGATAATTTTTGAATTGCATTTTATTTTCGGCTCTAAATCAACAACAAGTGCATAATTCTTAGGGTCTAATACAACATATCCACCAACAATCATGCATTTTGAATGTCCTATACCACATCCAGTAGCATCAGACAAAAACTCAAATACCATAATATACTGACATGTAGAGAAAATAATTTGACTTGTAAAGTATTATAATTTACATGTAAATATTTATTTTGTCATTTGTAAAATTCGTCACTTTTGACTCGTTTAATTTTGTCACTTTTAGACTTTCATAACTTTTTATAATATTGTCACTTTTAAATCAAGTCACTTTTTATTTATTGTCACTTTTGTTGATTTTTATTTGTCATTTTTGGTTTATTCGTCACTTTTGTTGTAAAATGTCACTTTTTATCAGAAATATGTCCACGGGAAAGTTTGATGATTTATTGGTGCTTGTTCATCACCTTCCCATCGTGCAAATCAAGACTAAACAGCTTGTTTCTGCCTTAGAAGCTAATGACCTTGAAAGTAAGCTCAAAGGTGTAGAAGTTGGACGTATTTCTGCACAAGTTCAAACAAAATCCGAAGAAGTGCTTAACGATCCAAGTAAAATCAAATTAACCAAAGATCAGACGCTGTTTGTCGATGATATGATTAAGCCAAACAAAAAATTAATATCTGATATCGATTATATCGTTCAATGGCTTAAAAACAGTATTTTCCAACTCAACTCTCTCGAAATGTCAAGTGTTCAGCTCAATTTAACTTGGGGAAACGAAATCACAATTAATTTCTGCAAAATCTTTTCAACAGTCGCAAAAATCTACCTACAGTTTGCATCAATCGGCAAAAATCTCTTCAAGTTTTGGCAGTGCTCATTAGTTTCTTCTTATTACAATGAATTCAAAGATTTACATCATCGATTTATCAGCAAAATACTTGAACCAATTGCTTCAAAGCCACTTGAAACACTCGAAGAATCGTTACGCGGCGTGTTTTCACTCTGCCATCAGTTTATTCAGCAAACTTCAATTATTCTTTCTCTTCTCTTTTATCCTAATCCAACATTCGACTGGTCCCAGTTTTCTATCGACTCAGATGACTTCATTGGCGAGTCAACGGGTCCATTACTCCCACAACATTATATTTTAAGGAATCTTACCCTTTACACAGAAACAATCAAGTTCATGGCAATTGTTTTTCCGACAGGAATGAGCAAGAAGGTTGAATTCCACGAATTTATTTCCACTGTTTTCGCAGAAAGTGATAGAATTTACGTAAATGAGAACAAACCAGTGAAATTATCAGATATTATCAAGATGAGAACTTTCCCAATTGAAATATCTAAACTTCTCAACGTTCCTGACATGTTTCTTAGGAAGAAATTCGATAATCATCCAACTCGCATTATCCACTTAACAAACCTTCTCCGCGAAGTTGAAGAACACTATGATATCTGCAACTCGTTACTTTGGATATATAACGAAGAAATTCTTGCTTTGTTTGGTTTCGCTTTTTACGAAATTAACATTTGCTTCGGTTTCGATGAAGAGCAATGCAGCCAAGACTTCAAGAAATTCGATGTCAAGACAACATGGGAGAAAACATTGGAATTATTATCAGTTATCACGAGAATTTTAAATAAATTCGAATCCAACGCAGAACTGATCAAACGCAACTACATCTTCAACCTTGCAACGCAAGACTACGAATTCCTTGAGCAGCAGCTTCAAGTTCACCAAATGTTCGAAATGGATGAAGCAAACGCAACGTTTGACTTCACTCTTCAAGTTGTTGCCAAGAATCTCTACGAAATAGACTTAGAGGAATACGACAAAGGTACAAAATACGACTTCATGCCTTTGATCTTAACATGTGGAAGATTGTTGCTTTTCTCATTCTCGAATAAGATAACAAACCAGATCATGCAGATATTGCAGCACATTAGCACAATAATAAGACACGCAAATAACGCAGTAAATCCTGTCCAAGTCGCATATGATTGCTGTCCGATTTGCCAAATCGTTAATTTCGAGAAAATCATGACTACAATTACACAGCCGAGGACAACAAACATCGACTACTCCAGGTATTACATGGAAGCTTTCAGATATATTCCAAATACTCAACAATCAGATGCATCTTTCGAAAATTGCTACAAGAACTATCTTGATCGTCTTGTTGGTATATTTGCTAACAATATTTCCATCTCAAACTCAACAACACTCATTATCAGACAAGGCGAATATGATCCAACATTCAAACCATCGAATTTCTACTCCAATTTCTTCTCAGATCGTCATCAGGGCTACAAGACATCAGCAAATCTCATCAACAAGCAGACAAGCGCATTAAATTGCGTTTATTCTCTTCCTCAAACGACAATTCACGGCAAAATGAAGGTTAAAGTAAAGAATATGCTCAGAGACATGATCATGGATAAGATCTCCAAGACATTATGCGACAGCGAGCCAAATCCACTTATTGTTATTTCATTAATCAACGTTATGATTCAAACTCTGCAAGGTGTTGCAAGAGCTCTTGGCTTCGACCTTATTTCCTTCATCATTTCTGAGCTCAGGAAGCAACTTGGTGATTTCCAAGGAATGACTTTATCAAAGAAGGCAGATATCTTGATGTCATCGCGTTCTCCGTCATTATCAGGCTACGTGTCATTCTTTACGTCAGCTTTGAATGAGTTTATATCTGGCGGACATAAGAGAAGTATCTATGAACCATTCGGTCTCAGATTTGTCGGCGACACTCACTCAAAGCATCCATTCGACCTTCTTCTCGCGCAGAGCCCAATCGGCGACCTTCTGCACACGTTCGGCTACGATATAGGAATCGCTTCTATGCACGAGATCAACAAACTCATTGCGGACAACTTCAGGACAGTCGCGACATGTTTCAACAACAACAAGAGCATCATCGCGTCATGGTACACAGCTTATGATCATACTAAAGAGCGCAAGTTCCCTACAGAATTCATGGATAGCGCGGAATTCAGCGAGGCGTCTGAGAAACTGATGAATATCGGCGTCGCGACAGTTTTGTATAACATGATTAAGAGATCAGCGAATTCTATGACATCGGCCTTGTTCCCAGGCTTCAATGATGCTATTATGGCTGCGATACATAAGAAGAAGACACTCAAACCAAACGAGATGCTCATAGCCGAAATTGTGGGCGTCAGTGAAAGAAACTACTTCCTCGCTGAGCAGTTAAAGATGGAAGTGAAGATGAAGTTCGACGATAGACACTTTTTGTTCTACTTGGCGCTTTTATTTGGAAACACACAGTGGGATTATATCCATTTCTCAGACGACAACGACTCTTTCACACACAACATGCAGTGCCTGACAATCGCAATTGGAACAATCCTCGACAACGCAGATATATTACTCGAATATCCGGACCAGGATTCCATAAGATCCGCGGAGAGAACTTTCTTCGCCGCATTGGCAGAGATCGCGAAGATCAAGCGCGAGAGGGAGCCAGAGAGTTACCACCCATTCCTGATTTTGATGGACCACTTCCCATATTTCACTCAGAAGGTCAGGTATGGAGCGTTCGAGCAGGCCTTCCCGTACATACTTATCAGAAACGCATACAACATGATGTCGAAGGAGCCAGATATCATCAGGGCCGTTGTCAGAGATGACATGGAATCGATCCTCAATGCGATCAACAAGGCTAAGAATGCCGCGATGGCGAACCCTAATGCAACCAACGCGACTAATATCGTTGACATGAGATCTGTCTATGGATCGACGCCTTTGATCATGGCATGCAGAGACGGAAACTTCCGAATCGCTAAGTGCCTAGTAGAAAACGGTGCTGATGTAAACGCGAAGACCGACAACGGCAACTTCCCTCTCTTCATCGCGCTTGCAGATGGAAGGGAGGACATCGCAAAGTTGTTGATAGAAAATGGCGCTGATGTTAACATGAAGGGACCAAAGGGATTCACTCCTCTCAAACTCGTCAAATCGACAGAATTACAGAAATTGATCAAATCAAAGGGCGGAAAATAAACAATTTTATTTTATTTTGGTTTTTCATAAAAATAATCAAAATTCTTCGGACACTTTTGGAGTTCAATGTTTTCAAATTTCTTCAAAAATTGACTCAGATTAATTCTAAAACCACAGGAAAATAACAATCATGCGGAAAACTAACAGAGACTTGAAGAAAAGTCACCAAAATAGGATATCAGGAGCCTAAGTAGAATCGACAATTTTGCAAAAAAAAAAAAAAAAAAAAAAAAAGATCTAATACATATGGATTCAATAACTAACAATTCTTATAGATTTTACAAGATGCAAGCTGAAATCAAAAAATATCTGTTATACAACACGATACAATGACATTTAGAGAATGACGAATGATCCATGTGTTTGCAGTTTTTTTTCCAATATTCACGTCAGAAATGATGAATATTTTGGGGAAAAAATATCAATAAATTATCCCATTAATAGCTCTAAACATTCATTAACGATTGTATGTGTTTCAATATTATCTTCTTGCGTTGATGATGCGATTTCTTCGAGTGTATCGACAATGCCTATTTCGAAGACAAATGAAGAGTACATAAACCAATGTTGCTGTCCAAGCATTCTTGCATACTTTGAATAGATTAAAATGATACTTGCTACAAGCTTCACCAATGACGAATCACCCAGAGAAGCTATATCAGAAAGATTATTGAAGAAATCCTCAAAATCTATTCCTTCTCTTACCCATGTGAAATCGCCTTTTTCAAACTGCGCAAGTATGATTTCAAGTGCCATTACTTTCTGTTCTAGATTATTGTCATTCATTCCAGATAGAATAAACTCCCTGAATGTTGATTGTTCAATTCCAATGTCTGAAATGTTTACCATTGTTTTGCATAATGAGTATACATATTTAAACATGATTGTTTTGATATTAGGATCATCAGATCCGAACATGCTGACAACATAAGGATTGATATATGTCTTGAGGAAAGATTTAATTTTGATATCTGGATCTTTTTCGACTTTGGAGATAGCAATGTTGAATTCTGTTATCAGCATAATTATGTCTACCTTAGCTTTTTCGAATTCTTCTGCTTTTGCTGATGAAATTAATTCATTAATTTGTGTTTTCAGGATATAAATGGATGTTGGATATGCATGAAGGCATTCTCGATATACCTCAGACAGAGATTTCAGTAAGTCGCAATCTAAATTAGCTTCTTCAATTGTTTCATCATATATTGTTGTAATTTCTTCACCTAGTCTATTTGCCATAATAAATACAATATCCTCTTCCGGATCAACAGTTTGGAAATCTTGGATTGGTATTTTGCACACAAATTTAATAAAATCAAATTGAAATAGTGGCTCTTCATCAAAAAATGCAGCAATTTCACTCAAATGATTGTAAACAAGTTGAGCACACTCTGGTTTCGTTGATGTATAATACATATTAAGCAAATCGAACATTTTTTGAAGGAATGATTTTGGAAAATCAATTTTTCCATCATCATTCAGAATGAAAGCACAGACTAGATCAAATACATCTAAACTTTGCAAATAATCTTGCATTAAATTTGATAAATTCGATAATAAATGAATTAATAATATAAGATTAATAGCTGTCTGTTGACTTTTCCCATACAACACAGACGCAGCTTCTTTAAAGTTGATTCTAAGAAATTCGTTGATCATTATATCTATAGTAATCTGAATTTTTAAAATAAAAATCTTGTAATAAGATATAAAATTGATTAATTCACGTAATACTGCTAAAATATCACCATTAGATAGTATGGAATTTGCGAAATTTTCAATGATAGGTCGAAAATGGCTTAAAAAGTCATCAAACATCTGTGATTCTTCATCTGAAGCATTAGATTTGAATTTTGTAATAGATTCCAATTCAATATTTTGCGCTGCATCTTTATCTCTTTCATTCTTCAAATTCATTATAATAATGTTTTTTTTGTCATGTAAACTAGACACATTTCCAAAATTTTGTCATGTAAAGATGGATTATCATGTTTATGACATGTAAATATTTGTCAAGAATGAAAATTCAAGAATTGGGTGAAGGAGAAACTATTAGACTCTTATTAAAGTTATCATTGTGGCCATGCCTACTTATATTCTGAATATAAGATAAATCCATGTAAGATATCGGATATCCTCCTTCGTAATATTTGTCATGTAAATTAAATTATTAAGCAAAATGCTTGACACTTTTACAGTTATATTCAATTTTGAATCACCTATTTTATATTTATGACACGTAAATCAAATATAAAATATGCCGTCTGTCAAAAATATCAAATATGCCATGTAAATCAAATAATTCAATGTTCGCAATTGTTATATAAAGAATTCTGTTCTGTACCGAAATGCGGAACGAAAAGTGACAGGTTTACATGTCAGATTTGACACGTAAAGTGTTCAAAAAGTGACA
>MRSU01009278.1:0-46751 GCA_008369845.1 Trichomonas gallinae
GGATATGTAGTCTAAATATCGTTGTTGGGATACATCCTCTATATCTAGAATGACAAGTAGCCCCCGTCATATACTACTGATATGCACCAAGAACTTCAATGGCAACTGCACCTTTATTCATGCAGAAGCATCTGAAAAAGTGCGAACCGTTTCCTGAAATAATCAATTTAATGCTAGCAAAAATTTTTCCAACTTGTGCCAAACTCTGATGGTCTTCAATTGTCTCCCATCTGTATTTGGGGAAATTGGCCTTGAGTGAATTCAACATTTGGTCAAAGTTTAATATCGTTCTCCTAGCTTTTCTGTTATAGCAGCAATATCTTGTTAATTTGATTCCATCCAGGCCTAATTTCTCGTGGATAAGCTTCTTGATTTCAGTCAAAGGACGTCCATAGTATGATATTTGAGGAAGCGGGTTGTATGCGTAATATAATCTGTGACAATAGATCAATTCTGATCCTTGCTGTGGCGCGATTCTATTTTCTCTTGGTACATCCAAAAGGTCTAATGTTTCATGTGCACCTGGGATATTTGGAACATTCAAAAGTTTGTATGTGTGAATAATATTTTTAGGCAATAGTATTAGCGGGGCAAGATAGTCCATAAACCAATGACCATACTGATATACAAACTCGTGTCCGAAGCATATGGCATTATCTACAGTTTTGACCACTTTTCCTGTTCCAACGCCTCTTTTTGAGTAAAACCAGGTATCATCAGTCGGGATGATATGAAATCCTGGAACTGAAATGCCTGACTGACGATTCACGTAGATATTTCTAAGAAGACCAATTGTTAAACGAAAACGCTGAAGTTCTGGTGGAAATACAACTGGATTTTTAGGGTGATCATCTTGTTCAGTCCATTTTCCATGTATTCTGGATTGTGCACCGTCCCAATTAACAGGTTCATCAAAATTAATTTCATTTATAATGTATTTTTTAGGAATAGAAGTGATTCTTACTGCGCTTGTAATCTCTTTAACCGCGGGCTCGAAGGAAATTTCTTCCTCCTCCTTTTTTTCTTGTTTCGGTGTTGGATGTGGCGTAGGCTGTATTTTAGTCTGTTGAATAGTCGGAGTAGGTTGTTGTTTAGTGTTTATTGGCATTTCTGTTGTAAGATTTTGTTTTACTTCAGTTTTTGGTAATTGAGATCGATAATTATCTGAATAATCATATATCATGGGAAGATCTTGTAAGCCTTCACATGTCATTACGATGGAATATGAGGTAAGCGAGGCAAAAACAAGCAGTAACTGAATATAATAATGAAGCATCATTGATAATAATTAAGGTTAATGCCGAGTAAAAATTTTCATCATGAAAAAACAATAACGTATTTGTGAGTGATCTTGTCACTTTTATTTCAAAATTTAATATTATTGTTATATGTTATAGTAATATTTATTAAAGATTTGGATTGCTTTTGCGCCCGTAAAACTTTACAAAATTAAAAATCGTTTAAATCTTATCGGTCATACAAATGAAGCCTTTTTGAAAAATAAAAATGCTTTCAGACTTCAATCGTGTGGCCGATGTATAAATCACCCCAATATGCATCTACTCAATATCGAAATATGCGCACAATTCATCGTGCAATTAGATATTAGGATTTTAATTCGATTCTCTTTATTTCCATTGAGAGTTAGAGTATGCACTATTTTGGTCACAAAACAACAACATCAAATACCTTTATGTGACTTAGGAGACTTAAATGCATATTAACAAAGTTACAATATTGAAGTTTCTAATTGATTGGTATATCTTTCAAGAATATTTTAAGTATTATGTAGAAAAAAAATCATGTAACATTCGTAAAACTATCGGGTAAATGAATCATTGTCATAAATTATGAACATGGATTGATGATGAAGGTCTGGGAACTTGTGAAAATAAAATTTTTTGATTGAGATCGAGAAATATTATTTTAATTTCGAAGAATTGATAAGTTAACTAGTGAATTAGGATATACCGAGTTTTTCTAGCAGTTGTAGTCTAACTTGGAAACGATCTTTGCTATTTTCAAATAATGATTTTTGTTTTATCGAAAATAAGAAGTTTTCATTCAGTCTGAACGGAAGTTGTAATGACTACTATACGATGAATCGCTTGCCTTCGGTTGACATCTACTCGTTAAAAATATAGGCAACCAGTTCAGTTTTCATGAAAATATTGATTTAAAATCTCAGCTGCTTCATCAGCATATTCTAAATCAGAAGTAGAAATCTCTTGGAGAAACTCAATTATTTTTTGGATGTGGTCTACTGGAAATCCATGGCGGACGAATGATAAAACGACAAAGTTGAAGACTTCAAGTGATACTGAAATAAGTTCATCAGAATTATCAATAAAAGAAATAATATCCTCAATAAATTCTTGATTGAAAGTTTGTATGAAGAAATCGGCAGAAGATAAGCGCCATATCTTCAAAACTACCATTATATACAGCTTTTGAAGTTCGTAAGACTCATTTGGATAAATTTCATCCCAAATGAATTTAACTTCAATGATTCGCAGATATGATGGATACTGGCTTTCAAGAGATAGTTTTGATGAAAATAAAATTAGATATGATTCTGCAACATCTGGTTTTTTATCTCTTACGGTTCTAACAATGGCATCAGGGAGTTCAGACCATTGGATGTTTTGCGATAATTCATAAACTAAGTCATGATGGGCTTCAGAATGTGAAAAAAATTTCGAAATTAAATCAATGGGGTATTTCGAGTCGGAGTCAAATGCTAAGTCTGTTAATACTTCAAATATTTGCGATAATTCGTTTGTTATATCAACTTTGTCATATATTTTCAATAAAATTTCTGTTACTGATATTTGGATGTTTTCATTATCACATGATACTAGTTGAATCGAAATATTAAATATATTTTCGAGCAACGTGTTATAATTCGTTGCGTATTTGAAAAATTTGAGAATTGAACGAATAATTTCTTCAATATATATCCCTGTCGTTTCTTCTGTTATATGCGGACATAGATCTGAAAAGATTTCTTGAAAAATAGTCATAATATCATTTTCTAGTAAAAGATTTAAATTTGCTTCATTATCGTAAATAGAAATCATGAATATATCGACAATTAGTGTTATTTCTGTGTAATTAATCGGATAGTTTGAGCAAAGTGCTTTGAAATACTCAAGAATATTGAGTTCTAAAATGATTTTAAAGATCATTGGGTATTTAGACAGTATATACCAAAGAATTGCGTAAATATGCTGTTTCACAACCATTTGATCTGTATTTAATGCATTAATTGTTAAGATTTTGATAAAATCATTTTCTTCGATTGCGTTAATTGACGGAAAATCGTTATTTTTAAGTCTTTTGTAAACAGTATTGAGTAATTCTACAAGTAAAATGTAGCTATCATGATCAAGATCGCGTTGGATTAATGAAACAATCTTAGGAATCGCTTCAGTGGCGTCAATATCGATATTAGCATCATGACCCACATCTGGAATTTCTATTGCAGACACTTTTATAGAATTCATCTAAAAATTGATGAAAAAAATCAAAAACAAATAATGACTAAAATTTAAATTTACCTATCAAAAACACAATCTTTATTATTATTGCGCATTTGGCTGAGCCTTATCAGGTTCCTCCAAAATTTCTTCTTCTTCTATAACAACAAATTCTTCTTCTTCAATGAACATCTCCTCTTCTTCATGATTTGATGCGATTGCGAAGTCATTTCCTACTGCTTGGACTACTTCTTTATCTAAATCATCTTCGTATAGGAATGTTCCAGGTGGATCTTGTGATCTTTCCGGCAATCTCGCAATCTTTTCTCTATCTACAACAGTTGGTCTGACGTATTCCGGCCTTTCTTTCAGTTTAAGGAGTTTATCCTCATCAAATTCTTTTTCTTTCATGATATACGGGTACCCTCCTCTCGTTGGTTCTGTTCCATATAAGTTTTCGATTGCTTTCTGGACAATGGCAGAAATATTCTCGTAAAAATCCTCGTCGACAACTAATGCGTTTCCTGTAACTGTTGTCGTTGTTGTCGCTGCAGCCCTTGATGACTTTGAGTGCTTGGAGCTTGAGCTGGATTCCATCTGCTGCGACTCTTTCATCTGCTGCTCTAAGTAATTCTTTTGCTGCGAAGATGAGAGCCACTTCATTAAGTTTGCGGGCCTCCTCTCTTCTGGCTTCCTGTCTGTGACTTCCTCCCATTGCGTCGGGATGCGGCCTTCTCGCTTCATGCGTTTGAGCTGGTCAATCTCTTCCTGGGCAGCACGGAGAGCCAAAATCTTCGCTTGCTGCTCTTCGCGCTTTTTATTCGCTTCGTTTTCGGCGGCTTGAGCGGCTGGACCGACGAGACGCTTCTTGTGGTCTATGAAATCTGCACGGCGCTTAACTGTGCCTTCGTTTTCTGCTTCTTCGAATTCTCGAATATCATTCATTTTATTAACTGAGATAGCGCCTTTATATCTTGATCTACGCATTGTTCTAGCAGCGATCTTTTCCCTTTTGTCTTCTTCTTCATCCAATTTCACGGCAGTTCCATCTGGTAAAATAGCACCAAAGCGTTTTGAGTAATGGATTGTTGGGCCAAGATTCTCATCGCTAGATGATTCGCTTTCATTGGTTTCTGTTTGGCCAAGGCCGAGTTTTTCCATTTCGATTTCATCCATTGATGAGCTAGAATCAAACTGGTCATTCATCTCGTTTTCTTGAGCAATTTGAGCAACACCTTTCATGACATCAGCAATAACTTTCTGTTTTGTAACTGTTCCCGTATTTGTAACAGCCATCGCAGTAAAACCTCCACCAACGGGTAGATTTTCATCGTTAAGTGCTGATTTACGAACACCACCGAAACGAGCAGCTGCATTTCCAAATTTCTTTTTAATTTCAGGTTGTTCTTTACGAAGACCACGCCCAAATCCTATAGGACCACCACCGAATCTCTCTGCTACCGTTTGTGGTGGATTATTTGGCGGCGTATTAGGATTTGGTTGCGGAGTTTGTTGTTGTGGAACTTTCTGCTGTACTGGCTGTTGTCTTGAATCTGACTGTGCGTTGGCTGATCTTCCCCATGCGGCAACTTTCTTTTTTGCCTCTTTTTCTGCTTCCTGCTCTTGTTCGAGTTGGTTGAATGAAAATATACCGGTATCGACATCTTTTGGTTTGTCATGGAGCTTGCCAGCAGCCCAATCAGAGCGAAGGAACTGTTGTGCGAGCTCATCCATCTCCTTGGTGTTAACAGCAATCTTACCAACGGATAAACCTGTCTTTTTGAACGCAATTCTCTCAACAGTTTGAGGCTCTTCTTCTCCAGTTTCAACATATCGCCCTTGTGCGGCCACAAATTGCTTTTGTGCGCCTTTCTTAAGCGAAGTCATTGAAAAGTATGATTTCCTAATTCATTTACATGACAAAAATTTTATTTTTTGACATTACATTTTGATAAATTTTTAGATATTGCGAATTGCGGTCTACAACATACGGGATAAAAACTTTATGTTGTTACTAATATGATGTATTTATAGCGCTGGAAGTCTTTTGGCAACATTTTTAGCCCTTTTGTTATTTTTGGATTTTATTTGACATGTAAAGAATACAATTAAACAAATTTTGTCAATAATATTTATCGAGTAAAGCTTCTTTACCCGGAATTGAAATGAATGTATTTATATTGACATTCCCAAGGTCTGGCTTCCTTTCAAATATGTCATAAGAGTATCATCATACGGCATATTCATGTTGTAATATGACACCAAAGTACGATGCAAAATAAAAATGACTTGTAAATAATGTAAAGTATTTTTTTTGACAATTTTAAATGAATTTGTCATGTAAACGATACATGTCACTTTTATTCAATAATGGATTCGAATCAAATCGAGGACATCTTTTGTGATAAGCTAAACACAATGGACAGACTCGATGAAGTTGAAGCAACTGCTATTTCGTGGTTTTTAGGCGATTACAAAGCATGCGCAGACAATTTTGTTAAACAAATATATTTTTTGTTGGTAAATCCGATGAATGCTAAGCATTACGTAAGAGAATTACCAGTAATGAATCTGTTTTTGATAATTGATGTTATGATTTCCAAGTGCGATAAAAAATACACAGAATTAGTTTCGAAAATGATTTTAGAAGTTGTTCAACTCGTTCTCCAAAGATTAGATCCAGAAACTGCTAAAGAATTACGAGGTTTAATTGATACTTGGACGGGAAATAAATATTTCGATGAAGGAATTTCGACAGAATTACAAAACATATTCAAGATGCAGAACAGACAAATGAACCAGGTGTTCATGGCAACGCCACTTATATACTCTGGCGCTGAAAAATTTGAAGAAGAAAAAATAAATAATGAGCCACTAGGCTCTCGTGGATGGATTAAACCACTGCCAGACTGGATTACTGGCCAACATACTATTGTTGAAATTCCTTTGCAAACATTTTAGAATAAAATATTTGTTACTTTTGTAGTTTTATCAAATATTTGTTATCTTTATTTTTGACATTGAATAATTGTTTATCATTTTTTAATAATGTCTCTGGATCAATCGATCTTCAATCAAAAAATCAATAATCCTGATTTTTTACGTTCCCTTGAAATTGAATCACAGATACCGGATCCTAATCAAGAGATAAATCTGCAATTTACGCATAATATCATTATTCAGCTTTCGAATTCATTAGAAACACAAAATAATATTTCAGATTTCGTCAGATATACTTCAATAGTCCCTAAATTAATTGCATATTTGTCTCAAATTCAAGATAATATTTTTTTATCAGATATATTGAAATTAATTATCATAATAGTTAGCAGATCATCATATTCTATCGAAATGTTTACAAATTGCGACATTGTTGCTCATCTAATTCCAATTCTTCAAAAACACATAATTGATCTTACGGTTTTATCTCTTAAACTTATATCAAAATTATCTTTTTCATCTTCAGGAAGATGCCACATTATATCAACAGGCATCATTCTTGTAATAATCGAAATTATTCGCGAAAAAGTTAAAATTCCAAGTCTTCCCACATATGAAGATGTATTCGAGTCACTTAGCTGCATTAGAGTTTTTCTTCACCGTGATAAGGATAATAGCATAAATCATAAAATTATTTCTGATTTGCTCATTGAACTCTCAAATTCTGCTAATTTTGATCGTATATCATTCCATTACTTTGAGCTTCTGTATGAGTTTTATTCAAAAACCAATCCAGAAATTTTAATTCAAACAAATTTCCTTGAAAACTCATATACTTTTCTGTTTTCGGACAGATACCAGAATTCTATTCTTATAGTATCGAAAATAATTAGTACATTAGCTTACGATAACCCAGAAATTCTTTTAGATTTTGCAATGAATTTAGATATCAATGCTCTAGCGAACAAAATCAATATTGAAATGCTGCAACGAAAAAATCTAGCTGCACTGATAATAATGATTTCTAATTTGACGTTTTTGCAGGATTTTCCTGAGAAAATTTTGCAATCAGAAAGAATGCACGCAATTCTCATGGAGCTTTATGAATCTGTACAGCTTAGCAGTAAAATAGAGCTGATAAACCTATTGTGGGCCTTAGTATTAAACACGGCAGTCGAAAATTCGATGAATTACATAACAAATGATTATTTACAAGATATGATGGATATTTTCAACATTGAAGACAGTAGTTTTACAGATATTATAGAGCAGAAGGTTATCCCATACATGAAAGCACTTTCGGTTGCAGGTTTTTTCACAGATGAGAGAATTAATATTGCAAAATCTGTTTTAGAAGAAGTAGTTTTAGATCCAGTCAATGATAAAGTACTAGAAATGGCTCAATACCTCCTCTCATCAATTTTTTAATCAAAATTAAAAAATTTAATTTCTTCTATCAAAAACCCCATTTAATTGTATCATATTGATAATGAAGCCGAATATATTAGTATATTATTGTTGTGTATTTTAAATATAAAATATATTATGTTAAATCAACATGATAATGTGTATTTGCAATAATATCAGGAAGTATATTAATTGGAAAAATGCTTAGTTTGGTGTTTTCTCTAATATTTTTTTTTTGAAATTATAAATCTAATGAAAATATGATAAAAAACAAGTAATATCAATATTATTAAACAACACAATTTAATACATGAACAACAAAATGAATATCGAAAAAAATTATTGACGTAAATCTTTCACGATTTGGACGAATGAGTACTGCTGATCTGTTTGCCTTAGCAGTTCAGCGTTGTCTATATCTGGAACATAGCGTAGAGGGAAATCCCAGCTGACTTTTGGCTTGTTTATGATGAGTTGGCGTTTTGCAGTCGATCTTGGTTTCACTTTTTCGTATCTTTTATCTTCTTCAACGAGCGGGAATTCCTGCAAGCTTCCATTAGGGATGTCTCTTGTTCTTAGACTCCTGTCCCTCCTTCCTCTTCCTTTCTCATTGACAAGGCTGAATTCTCGAGAAACAACAATGGAAGGCAGAGAAACTTCATCAACGATCAAGCCTGATTTCTTGTTTGACTCCGAACTTTCTTCTTCTTCCGAATACGAAGACTCATTGCCTTCGTTGTTGATCATCTCTATTGCTGAGCGTGGCAGATATGGAGGGAAGAAGTCGTTAGGAACGAAATAGTACGAAGAAACAACAGGATCATCAGGCCACTCTTTAGGATAAGGCTTGCATCCTAAATCATGGATCATTTGGCGCAGCTGAGTGATATTAGAGTCGTTTTGGAATACAATTATATCATTCAGAGGTATGCTGAAGCTGATGGGACGATGCAAATCGCGCAAAGGCTGCAATGCGTTGATGTATTTGTCGCATGATGTTACACTCGTTGAGTCGACAGCCAAACCTTGTAACTTCGGACATTTTGATAATGCGTTGAGCAAAGTGTTCAAGCTTCTGTCTTCAACTTTGTTCGCGCAGTAGTCCAAAAACATAAACCTAGGAGCAGTCTGGACGGCATTGCAAATAGGAAGGACATCGCTGATCTTTTTCTGGTTCGAGCCGCGGACCAACAAATTTTCGATGACTTTGTTTCCTTTAATGAAGTCGACGAGATATTGGTAGTTCTCGTCATCAATGCAGCCGTTGATAGACAAGTATTTGATGTTTCCTGACTTCCGCAAGAAATCGAAAAACTCAGGAGAAACAGGGTTTTCATCCCACCTGATGTTCTGTAGGTTCCTAGCTTCTCTGGTTGCTATGTATTTGTTAAACTTCTTCCAGTTTTTCTCTTCGATTTGTATCTTAGAGAAAGAACAAACAAAACGCTTCAAGTCTTGCTTTGACGCGTGATTTGTCACGTACCCGAAGAACGCGATTAAGTCATCGACCTCCCAGCGAATGTCATCTGCTGATATATTGGATAGTTTCGGTGGGAAAGTTATATTCTTTCCAACGATTTGTGTTCCGAAGTTCATAGAAACATTCAAGCCGCGCAAATTAGGAAGATCTGCGGATGAAATCGCCTCGAAAATTTCGCCGAGAGACTTTCCGCAGTTGCATAGCGATAACGCGTAAAGGCTCTTGACGTGCGGAAGCAGATATGCAACGTTGAAGAACGCGTTGTTTTCGAGGCTGATGTACCTGAAGCTCGAAAGGTCGCTGTTTTCCTGGAAATGGTCGAAAGAATCCTTGTTCAAGCAGTGATCGAAAATCAAAGACGTAAGGTTTTTTACCCTGCCGATGTGCATGATGACGTCGACTTCTTCATTGGAGAAAGCAATGCCTGTGAAAGACAAGGCAACTAATCTTGGATTTTTCGCGCTTTTTAGGGCTTGAAGGAAACTCTTGAATCCTTCGCCAGTGTGGCACCCAATGAAGCACAGCTTATCGGCAGTTTGAAAATCGTAGTATTTAGCAACAATATCGAAAATGTCGAATTCTTTAACTTTCTTGAAGATAAGAGTTTTGAATGTATATTCTAGTTTGAGTGCCATGAAAACAGCTTGAAAAGACTCAGAAGTTTGCGGTATTTGCGATAAATCGAGAACTTTTGAACTGATTTTAATGTCTTTGACGATATTTAAGTAGTCATTTATGGAAATATTACGGCAAATAGTGTGAAGATAATAAGAAAGTCTCCAAACAAGCGAAACTCCTGAATGAGGAGGCAAATCTTCTGTTAACTTCGGCATGTTGATGGATTTGAATTCAGCATCACTCAATATCCTATGTATGTGGTATATGATGGTTTTGTATGCTTTTTCGAAGTTCTGCGTTTGAAATTTGAATTGAGTATCATTTGAAAAAAGGAGTAAAACTGTATCATTTTCGATTTTCATTTCTTTGAGGAGGTACCATGGATAGTTGTGCTTTTCTTTAACTGCCTTTGTTAAGACAAATAGGAAATTTTCGCAAACAACCATGATTCTCGGCGCTGTTCCTCCCCTTTTGTGGTGCTTTGTAACTAATTCAGAGTATATATTAACCATATTCTTACTTTTAACGAAATTTGCAACTTTTTGCTGTTGAGAAACGTTCATTTTCTTGCAAAAATCTGTTATAACGAATTTTAATGCGACACAGTTTATATTTCATCATAAAATTGTGAAAAAATGACTTTTTGCAATTCATATCTCCCCATTTTTTGATTTTCGAAATTTTTAAACCGAAAAATATGATAAAATTCTGTTTTATATCCTTATATCTACTATATAACTATTTTTGTGATTAATGACAACAATAATAGTGATCAAATGCTATTTTTTATTATTTTTATAAAATAAATTCAATTTTGTTGCAAGTTAATCATAAATTTATAATCATTTTCGATCAAAATCAAGAATATTTAATCAGAAATGAATGATTTCGCATTAAATTTTTACAATCTAAAATTATTTTTGTAAAATTCTTGATGAATATATATACAGAAAAGCAAAACTCTATTTTATTGTTAAAAACATGTATAATAAACGATGTAGAAAGCAATTAGTGGATTGCTTCGTAATCATCATCATTCTTTTGTTGCGCACGAGCTTCGTCGCATCTCCTTGTAATTTCAGGATCTTCATATAGGTCATCTAATGTGATATTACGAGAGCAACCAGCTTTTGGACAAGGAACAGTTCCACGATTGCTGCGAAGATAAGCAATAATTGGATCTTTTTCGTATACGTGATGACACCTGCGAGACACCATTGGTTTGATAGGAATTTTGTCTGTTAACGGGCAAACCAAACCAGCTGCTGATGAAGTATCTTCAATGATAATATCGTCATCTCCGCCCCTCATCCTTTCTTTCTGTTGCTCAATCTGCTGTTCTTTTTGTCTTTGGTAAATTCTTGCATTTTGTGCCTTCAAATTTTGAGCTGCCTGAACAACACCTTCATAGGAATCCTCCTCATTATATCCAGAACGAGCAGCAAGATAGCATTCGAAATCTTGCTGAAGATCAATAATATCGCCGTATAAATTCTGCATTTTCTGCGCAATATCGTTTGATTTGAATTTGATAGCCTCCTCCCATACATTTCCTGTTGATTGGAGGATTTCGTTCAATTGGTCTTTGTAGAAATTGTCGAAAGCAGAATTACGAGCCATTTTTTAATTCACCCCTGCTTTCTATTAGCAGACCCTATATTATAATCCCCTTTAATTTTTGCACACCCCTTTTTATTTTTCATGAAAAAACAGTTTTGTAAACTTTACATTTTTTCTGCAAAAGAAAGAACGAAAAACTTCTTTGCCATAATTATGATAGAAAGAGATGCATTAAAACCTTTATACTTGGAACACCATATCTACATGGCATAATAAGCATAGATGTGTTAATGGGGGCTTACAAATACTCTGTTTTGATGACTAAACACATCTAAATATCAATTTTTTTTGACAATATGCGTTTTGTTAAAAATTTTAGCGGCAAAAAACATTCATTATAAACAAATAAATATTTATTGATTATTACAAACATTTTTCATTAAGTAGACGCAGAAGTGTGCAGCTATTTCGACAGAGCGCATCTTGAGAGGCGTGTCAGATCTCAGAAGTTTTATTTTTTCATTTTTAAGAAGGATTGATTTCTGAGCTCTGAGAAGCTGTATCTTCTGCTTCGTGAGTCTTGGGACAGAAGGCTCAAGGGCATGCTGCTCTATCGCTAGTCTCATCTCGCTGTCGTTTGGCACAATTTGTTCGAAAATCGACAAAAGTCTTGAAGCCCAAATTCTCCACTGCAAAGCACATTTTGCTTCTTTTGCCAGGTTTAGTGCATCTTTCTTTAGCTTGTCGAAGTCTCTTTGCAGTGCGATGAGCTTATTTTCTTGTTCTTTAAGATATTGATTTTCCGAATCTAATGATGAGTTCAATGATTCGAGGTTTTCTATTTTTTCCATTCTATCATGCAAATCCTTTTCATACTGTTCAAGTCTAGTAAATATCATGTCAATTGCACCATTTTCAGTGTTCGTTGCAATTGAAAACGGTTTGCATTTGTTCTGCAAATAATTATTTGCGTTTTCTTTTTCTTTTCTCATTTTCACTAAGTTCGACTGAGCTTCTGCTAAATTTAGATTTAACTGACTGATTTCATTCCTCATTTCACCAATTTCTCTTGAAAACTCTTCGTTTTCATTTTTGGTTTGTTCGAAATCTTTTGTTAAACTTTCATGATCATTTTTAAGATCTTCAAAATTCGCTTGAATTTCAGCGAGCTCATCTCTTTTCTTCTGAATTATTTCAGCTTGTGTTTGCTTATCTTTCTCGAGTAGCTTAATTGATGTCTTCTGTATTTCAATGTTTTCGTTCGCTTCAGCAAGTTTCGATTCATAGTTTTTGAGTTTTTCATGAAGTTCATTTATTTGGTTTTGTGATGAAATTTCTAATTCAATTTTTGAAGAGGTTATTGATTTAATCTGCCTGTTCATGTCTGTTATAGTTAATGCTGACTTAGCATTTTCTTCTTTCAATGATTGTATGCTTTCTTTCATTGACAAATTATCTGAAAAAACCGAAAAAATACTTTTCATGTTTTCGGTCATTGTTCTTGTCACATCGAATGTTGGCAATTTAGAGAGTTTCTTTATTGTTGTTTTATTGAATGTAGACAGTCTGTCAATCTCTAGTTTAGCATTTTCCAGTTGGTCATTGAGCTCATCTATTTCTTTTCGCAATAAAATATTTCTCTCTTTTTCTTCATTTGTAAATGACAGCAAAACATTGCTCATAACAACATTCGCTGCAAATAAACAAAACAATTCCCTTGTGTTTTCCGTAATTTCATCTTCTCTCACCATGTAATTATGCAACTGCTCAGATAATGTTCTTTGACTAAATAGCTTAAAGATTTGAGTTGTGTAGTCTTGTGTTTCATCAGTTAAAATTTCGTTCTCGTCGACTTTTATGTTATTTTCTTCAATGAATTTTGCAACATTCGTTGATCTTCGTAGAAGCTCTTTTCTGCAGCTGTTGTCAACCATGACTGGTCCTGTATAAGGCTTCTCGAAGAAAAGAGCTTTTTGGAGGTTCTCTGACCCTGAAGTTGTCGCCAAAAACTTTATTTCTTCTTCTAAAAATGTTAATATTCTTGTAGATTTTGATTTTTGCTTTTTAATTTCTTCTTTCAGTTTTTCGTTCTCTTCTTTATGTTGTTGCTCTTTTTGAATGTTATTCGTCAGTAAATTAATTAATAAAACAATTCGATCAATTATTGATTTTCCTGCTTGATCCATTGCTGATGCAATATCATTTGCAAGACTTGGAATCGATTTTACTATAGTATTACCGATCTTAGCAAGAATGAAATGGCCATCTTCGCCGACATTTTCGTTGATTTGTGGTTTTATCTCTTCTTTGTGAGTCAACTGTATTATCGGCGCCTTTATATCTTGTAGTTTCTCAATCAACGCATTTTGTTGTTGCAAAAGTTTGATTAAAGAATTTCTTTGATTCGTTATATTTGAAATTTCATTTGTTTGTAAATTAAATTGGTCAGCGAGTTCATTTATGTGGTTTAATAGGATTTGTTCCTTTTTTGTGTTGTTATTCGTTGAAATTAGCTCTTTTTTGATTTTTATATTTTCATTCTGTGAAGATACGAGTTGTTTTTCAAGTAGTTCTTTTTGTGAAATTAGATCCAAGTTCATTTGTCTAAGATTATTGATTTCAATCGTTAATTTTTGAATTTGCTCATTTTCCTCATCGGAAACTGTGGATTCTGACATTGTAGTTGTTTCAGGTATGTAGTCGTCTATAAATTTCAAGGCCTGCTTTAGGTTTTGAATATGATAACCTGCTTTTTTTGTCATCAATTTGCAGAATAACTCAATTTCAGACGCAGCAGACATCGTTGAGTTCTTAACTGTTGTCTTCTGTGTAGTTTTTGAGAATTTCTTTTCGTATTTTTCCAATGTCTTTTTTGGGGATGAAAGAAGTTCATTCATTCCCAAAAAAATGACCAAAAATCATACCATTATATTGTCAAACACATTAAAGATGATATATTATGTAATTTTCGCTTTGATTTTAATTTTTAAATTTAATAATAAAGAAATAAGAAATTTGGAGGGTCAAAAAACAATATATTTATTGGACAGGTGAGCAATAAATTAGCAAAGAAAGTTGCATTTTTGAATTATATAATATTGAAATAATTTAACACACAATTTACTGGTTATATCATAGATCCAACTCTATTTCTTCTTGCACCACTCAAAGGACGTGTGAGTGATGGAAGCGGCGACTCTTCAGTCGGCTGCTGCTGTTCTGGCAGAGAACCCGGAACTTGGATAGGATTTTCAACTTCTGTTGACTGCGCGTATTGCTGGCGTAACGCTTGGAAGTTCGGATCTCTTAACATAACATCAGCATTAGAAACAGTTCTTCTACGATGCGTCCTAGCGACAGAGAGCGGGTTCTTATGATTAGCTACGTTCGCTGGTGACATTGGCGAGTATATTGTTGGGCGCCTACGAATAACTGAAGATGGATGAGGGATTTGTAATGTCAATGGAACATGCTTGAACGACTCTGGATTTGCTCTTTCGTAGTATCCATTCATTGCGTCAGTAACAATTTCGCGTCTGATAATGCGATATGCGCTGATTGAACGATTGAAAATGTTCGAAGAAATGAGATTATCAAGGCCTTCTATCGGCAAACCCATCGATTGCATCTTACTGAGGACGAACGGGTTGGGGATTATAGGATTATTCGGTGGAATTCTCCAGCCGTTCTGTATTCCAAAATTGCAGCGCATATGCTCCGCATCGGGGTATTTCTTGAACCATGGGTGCTCATATATCTCTGGAATTGTGATTCTCTTCGCTGGATCTTTCTCAAGAAGGCGCGATAATAAATCTTGAACTTCCGGAGAAGCATTTGGAGAGAACTGTGGCTGCGAGTAGACGATCTTCTGTGCGAGGCGTTGTATATTACTGTCCTGGAATGGAAGTCTTCCGATGACCATCGCGAAAAGGACGACACCGGCACTCCACAAGTCAGCCGAATCATTATATGGCTTTCCGCATAGCATTTCAGGTGGGGCATAGGCTGGTGAGCCGCATGCTGTTTTGAGCAATTGCTCTTCGGATGAAAATGTGTTGCCCAGTCCAAAATCAATCAGTCTTATATTGTTGTTGCGGTCGAACATGATATTTTCTGCTTTCAAATCTCTATGGGCGATGTGTAATTCGCTATGTAAATAGTCGAGCGTACAAATCAGCTGGCAAAAGACATGCCTTGCCTTCCATTCTGGTAGGCCGAATGTTTTGTTGATTTCAGTTAGCACAGTGCCGTTTTCGACGTTCTCCATCGCCATATACCAATTATTTTCGTCCTCGAGGGTTTCATAAAAAGTCAAACAGAATGGATGGTCGAGCATTTTCATGAGTTTTACTTCTCTTTCGTATATTTCTCTCGGAAGTTTCTCTTTAGTAACAACTTTGACCGCAACCATTGTTTGAGTTGGCATGTGAATTGCTAAGTAGACATTGGAGAATCCACCGTGACCAACCTTTTCCTGCAATAAGTAATCGCCAATCTGTTGGTTAGGTGGTAATATCTGCTCATCCATTGAAATGTGAAAAAACGATAAATCCCATTTTTTTTCTTAATGCTTAAAATCATTATTATGTTTTACGTTCGTGTCATTGATTTAGTTTTGGACTGTATTTTTTTTTACACATTTACAAAAACTTCGGTTTGTTTCTATATTATGAGAACAGTCTAAGAATATGATTTAATGGTGTTCGACGGATTTGTAAATTATTTAAATATTTTAATAACTCATTGAAATTAGTTAATTGTTTATTTTTGTATGATGATATATTTCGAATATTATTGAATGAAAAATTGATTTTGAATTGTCAATTTCATTTTGGCGTATTCACATTAATATATAAATATGTATACGATTTATACGATCTCAAGATTTTGAATGTTTCACAAATAATTAAATGAAATTTAGGAAATTGTACAGATTAACTAGAGAAGGATGGAAAACAAAAAACCGGAAATTTTGATTGAGAAAATTGTAAAAAATCAATTTGTTTACACCCGCATAAGCTTTTGCTGAAGAATGTTCCATACTATGTCACAGAGCTAATAATTGATCATTAACTGATTGAATTTGCGCAACAAATTGTCGAACATGAAAACAAACTCTTTTTTCACCAAAAATATATACGAGAATATGAGCACTTTATTTGACCAAATGAACAAGATGGCCTCATTTTTTTTTTCATAATTGCAGATTCTTTTCAGAATGCATATTCCATCAATTCTTAATGAAGCTACAACATATTAACAGGCATGGTATTCATATGCTTTAATATAAAGTCCAAAATCATTTAAACAAATTGAATTCTATAAATATCATATATTAGGATAATTAGCTATGTTTAAGACCATACACATGCATCTGATTCAAATGTCAAACTGAGAATTATGCATCATGGGTGTACTTCTCTCCAATTTTAAAATTTTGCTGAAAATTGAATTTTATATTTGTGCACATATGTATGCTAAGTCCAGAAATGAATGCCTGAGAGAAATTGCATTTTGAAGATTGATCTTTCATTCTTTGTGATCTGTAACTGGCATTTAAATGTCTGGGAAATCCGAAATTGTTATATGTACTGTTTTGCACCGCTTTGTATAACTTAATTCCGATTTATCTAACTTTAGATTTGCCGATGAAAAATTTTGTAGGCATATTTATTGAATATCATTGTATTCTCCTTTCTATTATCATATAAGTTAGGATTCATAAAAAGTTATCACCAAACACACTTATCTTCTGCTTTTCTCATTCAGAATTCATCGAGAAATTATTATATGACATTAGGAATAGGTTATATACATATATGAACAGAAAAATATTGATACAGCTTTGCCAGAATGCTTCAAGCCAATATCTCATTTTATTAAAATATGACTCATTTTAAAGAGATTCTACTATATCAGAACAACATATATAACTGAAATATTTCATGAATTATATGGTAAATTGGTCTGAAAATCATATTTTGTTCAGGAGCAAATTATATTTTGAGAAAATATTATGATTTGAAGAGATTTGAAAGTGCAAATCAGTATGATTTTAGTTGATCTATTGTTTTATATAATAATTGATACCTATAGTGCGAAATATGTCATGTAAAGTGACAAAATTTTCAAAAAATGACTGACGCACGCCATGGTTTTGTAGCCGTGACAAGTCAGGATATGCAAATTAGGGAATTTGATGAATGGCTTCAGGAAAAGCTCGGTCTTGAAAAGAGCGACCTTAATTACCAAATCAACAGTATTTCAAACGATTTTTTTATCATAGAAGTTAAAGATTTGTTTTCTGCAAACCAACTAGTACGAATTGTTAATGGATCATCTGTTTCAGATACGACATCACCATTTTTAGCCTCAGTTATAAACAATGATAAATTTAATGATATTTTTATTACAGTATCTCAGTCGATCAAGACAAAAACAAAAGAAACACTATTGGATTTATCGGAATATCAGAATGTAATTAATGCTCCGCTTGATAATCCAGGAATTGGATCATCTATTCTACTTGTTGCAGCAGTTACATGCGGTGTTCGCGCAGAAATCGAACAGATTAGCTTTGTAAAGAGTGGAATTACGAAGGGAATGTTTTTAACTTCAGGAATTAAAACTTATTTTCCGAAACTTAAGAAAATTGCGTTAAATGGAAATATAGTTGTCAACAATAAGCAATTTATGGACAATATTGCCAAATCTAAGATCAAAATCATTACGAAGGATGAAGATTTAGATCCATTCTTTAAAGTACCTGAAGTTTTAGATAAAAACTCATATGTGATTGTGTTTCAAAAGAGACCAATCAATCCAGTTAATCCAAATCTTGTTAAACTCGGAAATCCACAGAAAAACGGAAGATTGCATGCTCCAGATATATATCAATACGAACCATGCGGTTTTGATACAACAATACCATTAAATAAGTTCATTGTTGATTTCCTCAAAGCATCATGGTCTGATATTACATCCATAAAATCTTATTATCATCCACTGAACGCAGTATTCTCGATACTCGTCAGAGGATGCGCTCCAGACTCTCATCTACAGAAATACACAAAGTATTCGCGCGATGTCACTAGAACAACTGGCAATTTTATTTTAGGTGCCTCAGATATTGTGCAGGCACAAACAGAGGTGTTTGTTAAAGGTTTCTATGCATATCCAACACACATGGAAGCCTCAGATTTGAATGATAATTTATCCGCAATTGTAATTCATGGAGCTTTCCAAGATATCGACGGATATACCATTGAGTTTGATCGATCTTTGGCTATCTCTTCAAGCACAGACAGGCTTATGATACTTAATGATCAAATTTATTTTCATGAACCGGCAGTTTCTTAGATTTAAGAGTAATAACGTATTATCCTACAGTTTATTTACTCGGAATGCCGGGGATTTCCATCTAATATTTACATTTAGATTATTGCCATTTTTAGATTATTGCAAGGAATATTATGTTTATATAGAAATAAATGTGTTTTGTTTGAAAATATAAAATAAAATATTTATTCATGGTGATTATACTGCTCATAAAAGCGTGTACAATCTAAATTCTGATAATTTGAAAAACAAACAAACAAAGTTTCAACGGATCTTGAGCGATCCTTTTGCTAATTACATTGCCTTAATTATCAAAGAGCATGATAGGTCTCAGATTGAGAGCTTCTGAGACAGTAATTGGTAAATCCAATCTGGCTAATGTTGGCGCGAGCGGGGGAAGCTGGCGCAACGGTGGGTTATAATGCATTTGTTCAGGTGGAATTACTAATGGTATCAATGGTAATCTTGGATGTTTAACCTCGGCAGGAGTTTGAAGTTTGGAAGCCTGCTGAGTTCGATCCATTGCAGCAGTGTTTTCCAAGAAAGGAGGGAGAGTAATTTTGCCTTCATTATTATCTCTAGATTTTCTACGATAAAGGAGAGTGTAGCGGTTTTTAATAAGCACATCAGTACGTTTTGGAAAGTGTTTTGCAATCAAACTCCACTTTTTACCCAATGAATCAACTAATTTTTCAAGTTTTTTGTCTTCTTCTGATGTCCATGGGGAGTTATCTACATTAGGTGACAGATAGTTAACCCATCTTTCTCTGCATTGTCTGGCAGTACGACCTGGGACTGCTTTTGCAACCAAAGTCCAATTTCCTTCGCCAACAATCTCTATCTGCTCTCTGATGAGTTTGTCCTCGAGTTCAGAGAATTTCTGTCTTGGCTTACGAGCGGCAGTTGATTCAGACATTCAAGCAAAATAAATAAATTAAAAATATTACATAAATTCTCAATTTTGATCAAATTTTTTGTCAGCCATTTGATAAATTTATCATCAACGAATATTATCATCCCTCATGTCGATCCCTTTCAATTATATTTTGAATCGAATATTCAAAATGAATATCTAACGGCTATTTATTTCTAAAATAATATTCAGCAAACGCTCAGATGACCGGATATTCAATAAAATTGATCAAAAAAATAATGGGTTTTCAGAATATGTTTTTTGTGAAAAAATATAAATATTCAAGAATAATGATCACCTGTTAATAGAAAAAACAGTTTAAATAATTTTTGATTTTTTTTTCTTGTTCAAACGTTTGAACAAAATATTTTTTTCGAAAAATTGTACAAATCAATACTACTCAGGTTTATTCTATGATATATCGAATCAGAATAATTACATGTAAAATTACTTTTGCCAATCCGAATTAACTACATGTCTAAGGACTAAGTCTACATACTCCTCCTTCAAAACCATGAAGATATGATTAGATAGCTCAGATGTGGAATCTAAATTATAACAAAGTAACTTCTTATTTGATCTCCAATTATAGCAAGCATGGTGATAACCTTCTGAATTGATTAATGAGTCTCCTAATGAGTAAATATATTCCTTCTTTTGATCATTCCATCCAACCGCAGTCTTAATGCGGTCATTATAAACAATAACTGTAGGAACATCAAGAGGACCGATTGTTTGTGATGAAAACTGTTTGTGAAGGTCAAATACTTCGGGTGTCTGCCTAAATTTCCCATTAATCTTCAAAAGTTCTGGGATTTGGCTGGCTTTGTACACCTTACCGTTCTTGTCAATGAAAATAGGTGTGTTGCTGAATATCTGATGGTTCGGAAGATGAACGTATAAAGCTCCGAGTGAAGATGCAAGCGTGCCCATGGATTTTTCGGATATTCCGAAGTGCCTCATGATGTAGAGAGCCCCATTCCATAAGTTTTCCACGACAGTTCCGCAGCCTCCGAAAGATGGAGCAACTAATATGGCGGAATCTATGTATTTTTCGCGCCATTGCGGTGTAGTGACATTGCTTAGGAAGTAATGTATGAAATAGCCTCCAAGTGAGTGACCCACTAGCGAAACTTTGGAATTTCCATTTTGTTTATATGCTTTTTCGATGAGAGCGATCATCCTCTTGTAGTGTGATTCACCAAGAACTAAGCCACGACGCCAATCGAATGGAGCTCCGAATAAATCTTTTCCAACTGTATATCCTCTTTTCTCAAGGTATTCTATATATTTATTGAAGTATGGAATGAAATGTGTGATGTTGAATAATTCATCTAGATAGCCAATTCCTGAAACACCTCCAAAATCAACGATATCCAATTCAACATTCTCTTGATCGATGGTATTATTGGTTTTTGGATCGTACCTCATAGTTAACCAGTCTGCAAGACAGTTGCCAAGAGGTGGAAGAACGTATGTTTTCTTTATCCATATGTCAGAATCTTGAATATCTGCAGGGCAGTACCAATGTGACTTTCTCCCATTAACATTACCTCTCAAAACACTGCCCATTGTTCCTGGAACCAAAATAACTGGTGTTTTACTTTGTATAAAACTTGAAAAAAGCAAAAACATCAGTTTGATCAAAAAAAGGAAGAGAATTCAATGAGATTTATCAAAAATTAATATAAACCGCCAGACCCTTTCTGAGGAAAATCTTCTATAACCTTATTTTATCAAACATAAATTTGATATCATTTTGGCGATTTTTCTTGATATTTGACTTCTATATTTGCTATATATCATAATACTTCAACCACTTTGATTCTTTGTAAAGTCAAGATATATTTTACACCATTCTCTTTATTTTACTATATTTCTTTTTACTATATGTTAACTATCTTAATTCACTGAGAAATAAGAATTCTGGTTGATCAAGCCAATTTACATGACAAAAAATCATTTATTTTGACATGTAATGTCATTGCACATTAATTTCTTTATTTTACTACATTTCTTTTCGATTATTAGTTAATCATCCAAATTCCGCGAAAAAGAAAAATATGGGTTGATTAAAATATTTTACATGACAAATATTCATTTCTTTTGACATTGCTCTTTTTATTTTATTATATTTCCATTCTATTAGTTGTTAGACATTTAAATCCAAAGATAAATTAAAACATCATTTGATAATTTAATTTACATGTCAAAAATTCGTATTCTTTTGACATGTAATCATTTATTTCTTAGTTTAAAAATAGTTACGAAATAAATGTATTTTTACGATATTATCCAACAAAGCTGGCGATTGGTGTCATTTTTCAAATGTTTATTAGCAATATTTTTTTAATAATTCTAAATTGTAGTTTTTTTATTATGATATCTATAGTGAAAATGTCTGATATTTTATAGAAGTTGTTGTATGAGGTGAGTTAGTTAATGTTAAAAAATTTGAATAAATTAATCGAACAAAAAAATATTTAATAGACTATATTATAGGTATTCTTCCGCTTGCTCCTGCAAAACTTTTTTCACAGCATTCAAAATGCTCTTAGGTGTGAAGACAGCGAGCGGATTGAACGAAACAGAGAAAACATCTTCTGCGTCTTCTGCAATCGCTCTTGCGACTTTCGCAGCATTCCTCCTCATGTTCTGCCTGATGATACGCATGTTCTTGAAGTCCTCGAGGTTGACGTTCTTAGCCATCTGGTCATTTTCTTTAGTAACTTGTGCGAGTTTAGTTTCTAAAACAACCCTTTCATTCGCTAAGTCCTTCTTTCTCTGCTCGAGAGGGGACTGCGCTTCCATCATCTTCATGGCTTCCTGGCCAACATCTTCATCATGCGATTGCCTTTCGCTGACAATCGTCTTGTCAGCATCAATGTGGATCTGCTTGATTTCGTTTTCTATTGAGTAGACAGTTTCCTGTGTTTGCATTACGAGTTTGTCAGCTTCATTCCTCTTCTTTTCTTCCTGCTCAAGCTGCTCCTTGATTCTGCTGATTTGCTTCCTGAGCTGGTCTTCTTCATATGTAGAATCAACTGTATCTTGCAAAAAGTCAATCAAAAGGGACTTTTGACGCAATTCTTCGTCTTTTTGTTTGCTGAGAGCTGAAAGACGTTTAACGCTGTCGAGAATGACCTTTGGAGGAAGCGCAACTGGCGTTTTGAGGGCATCTGGGTGTCTCTTGCTGTTGGCTTCTTCCATTTTCACGAGAAGAGACTTGATTGACTCATAGCGTTTTTGGATGATTTCTCTGGCCTCATCCTTGGATTTGATGAACCTTCGTGGATCTGTGATCTTCTTTAAGTCGAGCTGCAACTCAACGTCAGGGACAGCAGAGACGACTGTTTTCTTGAGGAAGTCTGTAGAGAGGTCTTCTGTTGAGCCATCGAACAGAGAATTATCACCACCACCCTGATCAGCGAAGAGATCAACTTTCGCCTTTCCTTTTCGCTTCTTTGTTTTATGGGATTTGTCGTCTTCGTGTTTCTCGTCGTTTTCGAATAAGTCAACTTTGCGCTTTGACTTCTTTGGTTCTTCCTTTTGTTTGGGTTCTTCGTTATTGGCGTTTGCAAATAAGTCGACTTTTCTCTTCGGCTTCTTCTTTTCTTCCGCTGGTTTTTCATCGGCAAAGAGGTCAACTTTACTTCCATTCTTCTTCTTTGGAGCCTCTTCTTCCTTGTTTTCATCTGCGAACAAGTCAACCTTGCGGCCTTTCTTCTTTGGCTTCTTTTCTTCTTCTTTAGGCTTTTCTTCTGTCTGTTGAGGCTCTTCCTTCTCAGCAGGTTCTTCTTTCTGAGCAATTTCTTCCTCTTTCTTTGCTGGCTCTTCTGGTTTCGGAGTTTCTTCCTTCTTTTCTGCTTCTTCTGATGGAGCTGCTTGGTCCTCAAATAAATCAACTTTGCGGCGCTTCTTTGCTTGGGATGCTCTCTTAGGCTTCTCTTCTTCCTTCTTTTCTTCAACTTTTTCTTCAGTTGGATTGGATTCAATCTCTTCTGGTTTGTTTTCTTCTGTTTGCTCTACTTCCTTCTTTTCTTCCTCAGCAGGTTTCTGCTCTTCAACTTTTTCATCTGCTTCCTTCTTTTCATCAGCTTCTGGCACGTCTGCTGTTTTTTCTTCTTGTGTTTCTTCTAACTTTTGAGGCTCCTCATCTTTCTTTTCTTCTTCCTCATGCTTGGATTCTTCAGCAGCTGGCTTTTCTTCATTATCAATAATCTCTTCTGCTTTTTCTACTGGAATCTCAGCAACTTCTCTTTCAACAACTTCCTCCTTATGTTCCTCTTCAGCTTTTTCGTCTTCTTGTGGAGTTTCAATCTTCTCCTCCTCTTCATGATGCTGTTCTTCTTTCGCTTCTTCTTCCTCTTTTTTCTGTTCCTCTTGTATCTGTTCTGACTCTTCTTTCTTTTCTTCCTCTTCTGGCTTCTCTTCTATCTTTTGCTCCTCAGCTTGAGGCTCTTTAACTTCTTCAATCTCATATTTCTCCTCCTCTTCCTTCTTCTCTTCAACTATTTCCTGCTGGGCTTCCTTTTGCTCTCCATCCTTTTCTTCCTCAATCTGAGCTTCTTCTTTCTCAACTTTTTCTTCTTCTTTTGCAGGCTCTTCTTCCTTAACTTCATCAGCTTTTTCTTGTGTTTCTTTGTGGATTTCTTCTTCAATATCAGAAGCTTTCTGGTCTACCTTTTCTTCTTCAGGTTGCTCATTCTTTTCTTCTTCGTGTTTTTCTTCTTGCTTTTCTTCCTCGGTTACTATATCCTTGCTCTCTTCTGCCAAATCAGTCTTTTCGACATGCTCTTCCTCATGTTTCTCTTCAACGTCCTTCTTTTCTTCTTTATGTTCTGACTCCTTCTTTTCCTCTGTGATATTCTCAGCCTTCTCCTCTTCATGCTGAGCATCTGAGTGTTCGGAATCTGCTTCTTGATTTTGCTCAGGCTTTTCTCCCTCTTGCTGAACTTCAACCTCATGCTTCTCTTCTTCATGATCTGACTCATGTTTCTCTTCTGCAATATTTTCTGTTGTTTCTTTATTCTCTTCTTCGTGATCTGACTCTTGCTTCTGCTCAATTTCAGTCTTTTCATCATCTTCACGTTCAGATTCATGTTTCTCAAGCTGTTCTTCTTCCTCCTTCTTCAATTCTTCTTGTTCACGTTTTTCTTCTTCATGCTTCTCTTCTTCTTCCTTCTTTGTTTCAGTTTCTTGCTCAACTTTTTCTTCTTCATGCTCAGATTCGTGTTTCTCTTCTTCTTTCTCCACCTCATCTTCTTTATCGGTCTTTTCTTCTTCATGCTCTGATTCAACTTTCTCGTTTTCATGTTTTTCTTCTTCAGCCTTTTCAGCTTCATGTTCAGCTTCCACTTTTTCTGGTTGTTCCTCTTCCTCTTTCCTTGTTTCTTCTTTCTCAATCGTTTCTTCCTCATGTTCAGATTCGTGTTTCTCTTCTTCCTCCTTCTTCGCCTCCTCATGCTCTGATTCATGTTTCTCTTCCTCCTCTTTCTTGACTTCGTCTTCGTGGTCGCTGACGATTTTCGCGTTGTCCAAATCGCTTTCTTCCTTTGAGTGCTCGGCTTCATCTTCGTGATGACCATGAGTTTCTTCGTCTGTTGTTCCGCTCTGCTCACTCTCGTAGATCGGACTGAGATGGAATGTGTTCTCCCTCTCTATGAAAGAGTGCTCTGCGTCGCTGTTCTCTGGATTGGAGTTGACGTCAACAGTGTCTGTCTCCTCCGAATTTTGCGGTTTCTCCTCTTCTTCCTCAGGAATAAGTTTCGTCTTTTCTTGATCATCAGGGTTTTGCGAATATTCTGGTTTTTGCATAGCATAATCGAATGAGCTGCGATGAGTGTGCTCAACCTCATCTTCGCTTGAGTTTTCTTGTTTATCTTCTTCAACTTTTTCGTTTTCATCTTCTGCATTGGAAGGTTGTTGTGGAGCTGGTTTTTCTTCATCCTCTTCCGCATTTTCGATATGTTTAGGTTTGTCGGCCTTTTCTTCTACAGCATTATCTGATTCAGAAGTTACATCATTCTTTTGTTGTTGTTGAGGTTCATCATTTTCTTCCTCTCCACTTTTATCAGATTTTTCTGTTTCTTGTTTATCTTCTTCTTCATAATTATAAATATATTGAGATTGTTTTTGTTTGGGAGAATCTTCTTCCTTTTCATCATCAGACGCATTATTCTGAGGCTTCTTTTGCTCTTCCGCATTATCATCTGAATCAAAAATATTTGACTTTTTAACTGGTTTTTCTTCTTCCTCTTCATCATCTTCGCTCTTTTGCGGCTGCTGAAGCCTTTCTTCTTCCTCATTTTGATCAGAATCAGATTGGAAAATTGATTTGCTTGATTTTTGAGGAATTTGATCTTCTTCTACATCATTATCGCTATTTTGTGGCTGTTGACGTTTTTCTTCTTCTTCAGATTCTGAAGTAGAGATTGAATTTGTCTTTTGTTGTTTTTTCCGCGCATCTTCCTCTTCATCAGAGTAGTCACCGTAAATCTGCTTCTGAGTCGAAACTTTATTTCCAAATAAATCTTCGCCTTCAGATCCGCTGTCGGAATTAAACATTGAGAACGAGTTTGATGGTTTAGATGGAGATTCATCCTTTTGTGATTCCTCGAATCCAGTAACTTCGATGGTTGCAAAAATATTGCTGCTAATTTCAGCAGCGTAAACTCCACCAACACCACAGCCTGAAAATAGTGGTGCAAGCGATCCAGACTTATTCTTTTCGATTCTAATTTTCTCGTAGCTGTTGATTGGACGATTATTTGCGTTGGTTGAGATATCGTATACAGATATTTTCGCGATAATATCATTATTTGCAGGTACTTGCTGTTGACTAGCAGGTGCTTGCATGCATTGTGGATTTTGACCACAATGGCATTTTTCAGATTTTGCAATCATCGTAAATACGTTTGCTTCTTGTTCGCTTTGGAAAAGTACGAGCCAGCGAAGATTTCTTGGGTCGAGAAATGTGCAATAAACTTTAGTTTGAATTTGCCAATCGAGATTTTGCTTGCATTCAACGAATGTTAATGGTTTTTGCTGTGGACCCATGATAAGAATCATGAGGTTCCCGTTTTTCCTCATCGCGTAAATCGGCAAACGAGGAGCAACCTGAACATACTGATTTTGTTGCGCATTCCAGCACATAACTTGAACGGCGGACATGAAAAGGTTTGCATCACCTCCACTGCCACTACACGCGTATGATCCTGGATCAAAAACTAAATCAGTACTTATCATTTTGATTTGAAAAAGTGACAACTTCATTTTGTCATTTGAATTCAAACTCATCATTTTTATTGGCAATCATTCTTTTTCTATTGACACACATCCACTACTCATTATAATGCAGCTATTTATCACTATTTTATCGATCAAGTGTTGATGTTTGTATTCAAACACATCATTTTTATTGGTAATAATTCTTTTTCTATTTGCATACATTCGCTATTCGCCACAATACAGCTGTTTATACTAATTTTATCGATCAAATATTGTTATTTGATTTTGAGCTAATCTTTATTATTAGCAACCGCTGCCTTCCTATTGATCAGAATTCATTACTCGCCACAATACAGTTATTTAATCTAATTTTATCGATAAAAAATTGTCGTTTAATTTTGGATATTATAAATTTCAAAATTCATAATGATTGATATAAAAAATTATATGGATAATTAATATAATATGCACAAAATCGCTGATTTATGTAAAATTTAGCAAATCAAATATTTAACACACATTTAATAATACATCTTACTTCCTTCTCGGAATTTTTGTTGGTGACTTGGCTGGAGACTTCTTTGGCGGCGCTCCCTTCTTATCTTCTTGGAGCTGTGAGTTTGCGAAAGACATCAGCTCTTCCATTGGATAAAGCTTCCTTCTCGCTTCTCTCTCCCAGTCCCTCTCGCTCTCGTCCTCGTCTGGCATCTCTGGAGTTGCATGCTCCCTCTTCGGAGGAAGTGGCTCAGGAGGCGGGGACTTGTATGCAGGCAAATTCATCGCGTTTTCGCTGTCGCTCATCGTCGAAGAAGAGTCTTGAGGTGGAGGAGGTGGAGACTCACGCTTTGACCGCGGTTTAGATGGCGGTCGTGGTTCATCATCAGAAGACTCTTGTGGTGGAGGTACTTGGCGCTTTGAAGATGGTTTAGGTGGCGGTGGTGGTTCGTCATCTGATGAGGTTTCTACTGGTGGAGGCAGTTGACGTTTTGGTGTTGGCGGTTTGTAGTCTTCCTCTTCTTCATGCATCGATAGGGAGTTCTGTGGTGGTGGGAAATGTGGCGAAGCATCGCTGGATTTTGGTGTAGCCTTCCTTGAGCTAGACTTCTTTGGCTTCGGCTCATCAGGGATGTCCAAAACTGCAGCGACATCAGCCTGCATCATCAGCTTTGGTTTTGGAGGAGGTGCTGCAGCTGACGATTTCTTCTGCGGTGGAGCAGATGAGCTGATCATGTTTGATTCCGACGGGATGAGCTTTGACTTGTACTTCAAAGCGGGTGCTGGAACTCTTTGAATGTTCTTCGGTTCATCATCTGAATCGCTGTCGTCTTCTAGCTGTTTTCTGACTAGTCTCGGCGCCTTTGGTGTCTTTTTGTGCATTTGTCTTGTTGCATAATCCTCATCATCGCTGTCGTCTCTGATTGAGAATTTGACGAATCCTGTCTTCAAAGCGTAATCAACAGAATCTTCAGACTCAGAATCCGAATCAACTTTCACATCTCTTTCTATCGTTGACTCCTGCTGTGGCTGAGGCTGCTCCTGAACTTCCTCGGCTTTCTGCTCTGTCTGCTCGTTGAGGTTGTATGCATTCGTGAGGAACGTCGTGATGTCAGGGTTCATTGTGGTGAACATTGTCTTAAAGTCGTCGTTTGTCTCGTTGTAGTACTTGAACATCGATGGAGTCTGGTATTCTGTCATCGCTGTCTCTGGGACTTCTTCGACGCCGTCGTCGTCCGGGAGAAGATCTGTGATGTTCTGAAATGGCATAGGAAGCTGGAAAACATCGGTCGTGAAGCTGTGGCGCTTGAGCGCAGTTCCTTTATATGTTGAGTGTGCTTCTCTGCTGATGTCTTTGATCAAGCGCCTGATGTCTGGTGTAGCAGGGAAAGGCAAGTCGTTCGGCATGTGCAGTCTTGCGCGATTTGCCATGATCCTCTGCACGAGAGAAAGTTGCATGTCTCCTAATCTCTTAATGGATATCATCTTGTCGTGTTCCTTGCTGCCATCGACGATCTTCTTCGCATCGTTGACTGGGAAATTAAGTGAAGTGATGTACTGGTTAGTTTCAGCCGCCATCACGATCGTGTTGATTGACTCTATTGATGTAAAGTTGTTGTTATCAATCTTGAGCTCTTTAACTGTTTCCGAAGAGTGGAGAACGTTGCAGATGCTAGAAGCTCCGTTGTCCCCGATGTTGTTGCCCGAAATATCGAGCGACTCAATTGCGAGCTTCGACGGAATCTTTTCGAGCATCGGGGAAAGATGCGTTCCTAAATTGCAGTTAGAGACATCGAGCTTCTTAAGAGATGGTATTCTCAGGAGTTTGACGAGAACTCCGTCGATTGTCAGCGGGTTTGAGAAATTTGACGCGATCGAAAGTTCTTCGAGATTTGTCATGCGGACGAAAAGCGGGCAGATATCTTTGAGGTCGTCAACGCTCATTCCATTTTGGGCGAGAGAGAGAGCCTTCCACTTTGAAAGATCGCTGCGGAGGAATTCTCTGTAGAGTGGTAAGAAACTTCCACTAGATAGTTTGAGGTTGTTCATGTGGAGTGAAAAGTTGTCGAGATTTTTGTTGTTTGCGATTGTTTGGATAACTGAAGCAACATCTTCTGATTGCAAACTTGTTCCACTGATATCAATAACTTCGAGAGTAGTTGAGCTGCGAATGAAAGTCAAGAGTTGATCAATGCAATGTTGAGTAAATTTGCATGCATTGACTTTAAGCGTTTTAAGTGTTGCGCTGTACTTGATGATTGTGTCTATTATGAACTCAACTGATGGAGAGTTGTTAATATCAAGTGATTCGAGCGCATAAGTTTCTTTCGATTCAGTAATTGTTTTAATGAATGTATCAAATGCTTTTGTTGCATCAGGTGTTGATATTTGAGTGTTCCCGAGGAACAAATACTTGATTCCGAGGAAGTTTTTGTTATTTGTCATCGTTGTAAAGAGATTTTGTGAAACTTGGGAGTTAACAGCACAGTTAGATATATTAAGATATAAGACAGGAAGCTGGGAATATGAAAGAATCTCCGGGAATGCTGTGATATCTTGAATTTGATTATTTGAAATGTCCCAATATTGTACTTGGAGTTGTGGGTTTTTACGTACTGTTTCTAGTAACTCGTTTAATCCGGTTTTAATTCCGCATTTCTCGAAATGAATAATATGAACATTTCCTCCCATCGTAAACAGGGGAGAAAACGTTGAAATTGCTTCTGGGCGGTTCATGTCATAGCAACAGATACCTCCAACAAACTTCAAAAGATTCACAGAATCGAAAATTGGAATCAAATCTTTTGGTGAGCTCGCCAAGTTGAGAGGGAGCTGCGATAAGTCAACGACAGAGTTCTTGGATAGGAAGAGGTTGTGGAAGTAGCGAACAACTTCGTGATTGTAAGGAACTCCATGCTTAGCGCAATTCGAAAAATATGTGAATTGGAATTTTTGCGATGGAGAAAGCTGTACATCTATGGCAGGGAATTGATTTTCGTATGTTGGACGCATTTCTACTGATTCAGAAGCTGGTAACGAATTATATGAAAGAATGCAATTTCTATAAAGTATTTGCGCAAATCTGAGGCACTCAGGTGCTGTAATTGTAAGATTTGTTTCTTTTGTTTGAACTACTGTGAATTCAGTACCTTTGTTTGCGATAAGCAATACATCACTTATGTGGAAAGAAGCGTATTCTGTTAACTTTTTCTTTTTATCCTGTGAAAAACACTTCACAAAGTGGCATGACATTGCTACAATCGATTGTTTTCGTGTTGTTTTGAAAATTCTTGCATCACTTCTGAACATTATCTGCACAGGATGATCGATTTTCGGAAACAAGTTCAAAACTTGCTGCTTCTCCTCATCAATTAGAGGATCTGTGATGTTAAAAGCAGTGTTTCGGTGGAAAAACGTCATTGATTGTAAAGTTTTTGAAATAATCGTTACATTCTCAAAAGATACAATTTCAGGGTCTGACAAAAATAAAAAGGGTCTGTTGATGAAATGTAATCAATTGAATTACTGCGAAAACCGAAAAATACAAATGTATAGCTGCTTGATGAGAAAGTCAACTTGATAATCATCTTTTAAAATCTGACTTTACATTATAAATCTGAATATTTACATGTGTTTTTGACTTTACATTATAAATCTGACGGTTTATGTGTCATTTTGACTTTACACTTTTAAATCTGAATATTTACATGTGTTTCTGAATTATTGGATAATGTTAGACTTTTATAGTGGACACAGCTGGAGTCCGAAACTTTGTTACTTTTCCATAAAGGAAAAATGTATTTTGAGGAAAAGTAACCAAACATAGAACGCCAGAAATGCCCGCGAGAATGTTTAATATTTATAGAAAAAAAACTAATAGAATAAAAGAATATGTATGATAGAATCTTTATTAAAAACTATAAACATAATTTTACTTGACATTAATACTAAGTGCTCTTGCAGCAGGCATTGAGAAAGGCCCGTAACTCTCTGTGTAATAAACAGTCAACTGACGGAACTCTGCAGGTGCTGGCAAGAAGAATTTGTGCGTTCCAGAAATTTTCGGAATGTAAAATCTGAAGAACTTGCTTGTATCTTCGTTCTGAACTAATACGGCGAACGATTTAATGTTCGAAACCTCAGTTATTTCGATGCCTAAAGCCGTTGCCGAACAAAACTCACCGCTATCGTTTACTGGCAGTATATGTTGTATCCTTTGGCTTTGGTTTGTCTGTGATTTCGTTCTCAAGTAATTAAATTCGATTGAAGCGAGTGATTTTTCTGCCTTTGGAAAATCTTCACCGATATATACATCTGCTTTTTCGAATGCTATTGCCGAAATTGATATGTCTTTGCCGACGATGACGAAAGAAACAATTCTGTCGATGATTTCAACTGGCTGGGCATTTCCTGGTGGAATGAATGATAGCTTTTTATCGCCGATGATTATATCCACTGGATTTCGTGTGGATAAAATGATTTTCTGTATCAAAGCTTTTTGTTTGAGGCAGATATCTACCTTAACAAGCGAAACTTCTAGTTCCCAGTCCTTCCCTGTAACCAGCATCTGCTCGAAACTGACGCCATTCTTACCTATAGGAACCTGATTTATCAAAGAAAATGGAGCGTTTGGATAAAAGGTGCCTTCTTCCATTCCTATGAACGGATATAATGTTTTTGACATCCTGATATTGAGCATGACGAGTTTTGTCACAGCAGCTGCCATCTTGTAGCGTTTGTCCGCGCACGATTGGCAGAGTTTGCAGACATTTTGCGGGTCGCTGACTGTATCTTGTGAGTCGTTAGGCTTATTGCAGTGATTGCAGAAATATTTTCTGCATAAAGCGCATCTATATGACGCCGGCTTTCCGCACATGCACAAACTGTCGTCGTTTTCAAGGCCAGAAGGATATAGTCTGAATATTGATTCAGCTAAAACAGCTCCAGGATTCATCTTGCTGTCCTTCTTCATGACTTCTTTCATGTAGTCATTTAGTGGCATCAGTGCGCAAAGTCTTCTCTCTTCCCACGGAATGAATGCGTCGTTGCTCGGCTCCTCCCAGAAGTCAGCGTGATCTGTGATTGGAGACAGAGGAATCTGAGGGCGCTGCTGGCTCGGCGGTAAACTAGACGATCCATAGATTTTGATGCCTAAAAGAAGGAATTTTTCGAAGGGTGACGAGAAATGGAATTCCAAGAATCTCGTCAGCTGGAGAAGAGGAGCGAACGACTCATGTCTGTAGTGATTTGTCTCGGGTGGTACAATAGATAAAACATTCCTAGACTCTCCGACAGGCAGAGCTGCGTCTGTTATGATTGGGAACATTTTGTTGTTGAAAGGTCCGCCGTTTATTGTCACTGAAGAAGGACTTGGCCTTCTATCTGATGCACTTGGGAGTTTGATTACGATTTCTGTAACATATACCGGCTCATTAAGCTTGATAACGATCGGGCCGTCTGAATGTCTTAAAATTGTTGGCCGCATCTCGAATAATTGGCGACTGCGGGTATTGGATAAGACTAGTGCACCAGGCTCATCTGATACACATCTAATTCGCTCGAAAACACTTGGGAAATTCATTGGCAATTTCGGATTATTAGGTTGCCCGTCGAAAACAGCCCAAGCTTTAACGCGAAGGTTATCATCGTAATTGTATCTCCTGCGCTTCGCATTTTCCAGCTGTGCAGTGTCAAGAGAAGCTGATTTTAATATATCTTGGATCAAATTTATTTCTCTTCCAACAGATAGCAAAGCAACATTGTTACCAGACTTTATTGTAGCGTGTGCTATGTGCGTAATGACAGCGCGATTTGTTGATGGATCGAGATTCAAATTTTGCAAAGATTTGTAGATGCAACGAATTGCTGTGAGAAACAGGCCAATGTTGCATCTGTCAAGGCCATCTTGGCTGGTGACAACAATTGCTGAATCTTGCTTTACTGAAAAGGTAATTTTTTCATTATCAATAAAACCGTAAGATGATGACGTAGAATTAAAGAATCCATCAACAATTGGTGCAAGCTTTGTTGCTGCAATGTCAGGCTCAAGAGTTCTCTTCAAGTTATTCCAATCACAACTTCTCATCGTTAAATTCATGTTATCACCTAAGAAATTCAGGCTGTCTTTTATCGCTTTATCAACTTCGCTTCCTTCTTTGTTGAAATCGATAATATTCAATTTTTCAACTTTTAATAAAGATGTTAAGCGAACAACCCAGACAGGAATTGATAAATACGGTGATAAGTCAGGTGTTGAGCGATTTGGCTTATAAGAGATTGGTGTTGAACCTCTGACGATGTTTTGTGTTCGAATTTCAATTGATTCGCCAACGTAGTTAGCTACGATGACTTCAACTATCGTTTGATTACCTAGACCACCTGTCTGGCTTGTGCCCCTCACGGCATGGATCGGGCCGCACGTTTCGCACATGATTCTAGAAATGTAATAAATTTCATAGTTATCGACTTGTTCTACTGAGAAAATTCCTTCTATAATGTTTGGACAAATACGACCGAGAGTGAAGAAATCGAAAACATGCGAAATATATCTATTCCATATTGCATCTGTTGATTGTTCAGCGCCTAAAGGCATGGATAAGTCCATAGTATGGCAAATAAAGTGGCCAACTTTAACTGGAAATGATTCAATCATATTTAAGACTTTTGTTTCTGCTTGTGTTAGAGAATATTTGTTTGCGACTGCAAATACCAGCGAGTCAACTGAAAAAACTTTATGTTTCTTGAAAATTGTGCCTAAACTTGTAACAGATTTGATGAAACAAATTATTGTTGCATTTCCAATGGGAAACATTCCTGCAACCATATAGTATTGGTAAGTTTTAACATTTTCATCGATGTTTTTCAGTCTGTTAAGCGCTTCTTGTTTAGTTTTGTAAATATCAAAATTAATAACTCCGTAAAAAGAGGGATAACCGCGCTCAGGGTCGATATATATGACCTGGCAGTCCTCACGGTCAGGAAGTTCCAGTACAATGTAGGAGCCTTTTGTTTCGGTGACTATGAAAGTCGCCGAAGGAACCCTCATTAAAAGTGACATTTTAAATTCTTTTTTAGCAGCTCTAATATAGATATTCCAACTCAGTAATATCATTATTATATAAATTCTCTGTTTTCATCAGTCAAAAGACCAAATTTAAAATTTGAAATTTTCAAAATATCATCCTATTCCTTAGATACTTGTACTACTATATAAATACCTCGAATAAATCAATATTATTAAAATAAAAACCTGTCTATATGAAAATATTCAAGAAATTAAATTTTTCCTTATATTATGCTTAGATACTTGTCCTGCTATATAAGTGCATCGAATAAAGCTTTTTCTTTAGAACAAAGACTTATTTAATTATGAATTTGCAAAAAAACTTCAATATTCAACGAATATTTAAGAAATGGGACATCAGATCAAATAATGCTTCTGTTCATATATGAAATACTATATTTATTTTACTTGATTCTCTATTTATTTCAAACTTTAATTCATGTTGTTGAATCTTTTAAACATCAAATGTAAGATCACCACATCTATATATAAGGATTTAGTTAAACATTAAATATCAAAAAATTTATTCATCTACAATTGTCGCCGTGATAGGTATTGGCATTTGGAAAAGCGGCGTCTTAATTACAAGTGAGTCGATAATTTCCTGCGGCGATCCAGGAAGTAGTTCGACCTCTAAGTTCATCTTGAGTCCAGGATAAACAACTCCAGGCGGTGTCAAAACTTTGAGGAGCGGATTCTTTGGTGAAGTAACAGTGTAATGCAATGGAGTAGTACCAGAATTCGTCACAGCCATTGAGAACTTCGCTGGGTTGTTTGCCTTTACCCTTCCGAAGGCTATAGCTGAAGTATTTGTTGACAGCGTTCTCGGCCTCGTGATTCCCTTGCTCGAGCCATTGGATGTGGACCTTGTCAGTTGCTTGTTCCTCGGAGAAGTCGGCTTCGGGTCTTCTTCTGTTTCTGGTGGAATGTCTCCTTCTTTAGAGTCGAAGAATCTCGGGGGATCGAACAAAGCCATTCTCGGCGACTGAGGCCTTGGAGAGTGCTCGTGTGTCTCAGCTGGCATCGAGAATGTTCCCTCTGGAGCATCCCAGAAGTTCTGTAAGTTGTTTCTGTATTTGTTGTACTGCATTATCAAAATGCGTGGGTTTGGCGTGACAGGTGGAATTGGCGGCTTGTCTTCGATGACTTCCGGCTCTGGAGTGTTATCGTTTAAGAAGCTTTGATGTGCGCGATCCAAGCAATTCGCCAAAGCCTGTGTGAATACTCTTGTATCATATAGGATTGACTGTCTGACAGTTTCTGCTTCCATCATCGAGTTGTCCTCCTGGCTATCGATGTCGCCCACTCCAACATTCTCGACTTTCTTCTCTTTCTTCTTGTTCGCGTTAGGCTTCGGAATGTGGAGGCCTTTCATGATGTTGGCGCGCTCAGGCTTCGAGAGTGGTGAGCGCTCGATGTAGATGCGCGGAATCTGCTCCTCGTTCATCGTGTGACGTGTCAAAATCTTGCACTCGCAGCCCGATGGATGCAAAAGTGTTGAGCGGTTTTCTTTTTCGACAGGTGGTAAAACGTCCTGCCTCAAGAACTCTGTTGCTGACAAGTCATCCCTAATGTAGAAGAACCTTGGGACGAAAATGTGATAAAGGTCGTTGAGCTGTGGCTCGAGAAGTGTCTCTTTGATCGGATATACGTCGCCGAATCTAGACTTGACAATCTCAACTTTCTTCTTCGGTGGCTCAGCCGGGACTTCACCAAGTCTCTCAGTTCCGTCCTCATCTGCAACGAGGACCTGGTTGTCTGTCTTGATTTCGATTCTGGATGGTGTGATGTAAATGTCGGCTTCGTTATGTGCGATGTTGATGCACTCAGGAGTAATAGACAGCTTGTACTCAGCGCATGTTACTGTTGCTGATTCTCCCTTGAAAGTTACATTGCAAACGTTGATGTCCATAGATTTGGTTCCGTCCGAACTCTGGATGATCGGGAAGTTAGGGATATCGAACTGCATCCTGTCTGGCTTCTGGTCGATCGTGAAATTGAGCCTGAACATGATCTTGCGGCTTCCATCGGCTTCGATGTAGTACTCAATCTCATCTGGGCGGATATGGTAGTCAGTGTGTGTTGCGACATCAGTGATCTTGCCGTGTGGAATGTCCAGCTTTTCTAGCTCGCCGTTCTCGTTCTTTCTGTAAGCGATGCCTTCGACATCGACGCATGACCAGCGGTCGTTCTCGTATCTCGCGATTGTGCCGTTAGGATAAGCGATCGTCGGCCTGCCTTCGTCGTCTTTAAGGATGAACGAGTTGTCTTCAGCGATAATCATCGCGTTTTCATTTGAAGACTTGCAGACCAAGTCGCGGCCATCGTAATAAATAGACTGCTCGAGGAACAATATTGTGACGCGGAAAGGCGGCTCAATGAGAATCTTGAGGCCTTCGACGACAGTGAAAACTGTCCTTTCTTTGAGCGACACAATGCTAAATAGGTCCTTGAAGAAAATGTGCGAGCCAAATGTGATTCCTGACGGCAAAATATCTCTTGTGATTTCAATCCTCATGTTCGACTTGAACACATAAGAGCTAGAGAACTTCTCGGCATTCGTCTGTGTCAAAGGAAGCCTGTAGATAAGATTGTCCTGTTTAGCGAATCTTGATGGAATTGATGGCAATAGACACAATGGGTCCTCCTTCGCTTTTATGACAGCTGCAGGACTCTGCGGGCCGCGTCCCTTCTTAGTTTCCTGCTGTGGAGCAGTCAGAAAGAGATTCATGTATTCTCCGAGATCGGAAATCATCTGCGGCATATTATAGCTTGACAAAATGTGTCCGTTCGTCTTAGATACTGGCGCTAAAGTCAGCAAGAACAAAACACCAAGCTGATCATCTAAATATGTCTCAACTATTGATGCCTGAGAAATTGCATCTTGAACTTCATCGACAACTGTTTGATATTCGCATGATATGTTCCACTGTGACCAGTCGAAGAAAGAATTAGGAAGTCCGAGCTGATATTTCTTGTTAACTGATGCAATCATTTGATCGAACTTTGTGCCTGCGTATGCGTATTGGTTTGTAGGTGTAGTGACAAAACTAGTGACAGCAGAGCAAGCAGCTGCATTTTCTTGTGTAAATTTCCATTTTTTGAGTTTGTATATTAAAGGAAGGACAGATGATGGACTGTCTAAGTTGAATATTGGATCTGGCACTTCTTTCTTGTCTGCCACGACAACCTTACGATTTAGAGTCTGTAATTCGAGATTAAATAATTCTTCATACATTTCTGCGATTGTTGGGGGTGGAGAAGGCTTCGTTGTTCGGAATTTGTGTGCTTGAAGCTGAATGTACAATCCATTCGTATAATCTTCTGAATGTGATGATAGATAATCAATAAAATTGTCGTAAGTGAGATTTGGAACGATTGATGGAATTTCTACGAATTTTCTGTTTAGGAATTGTTCGTTGAATTGTTCACGAGATTGAACAACTGATATAATAGCTTTTTCGATTTCTCTAAATGCTGATTCTACGTCTGAAGGAACTTTAACATCCAAAAACGCGACCTTCTTAGATACAGAAGGACGAATAAGTGGCCAACGAGCTGGTGGATAACAGTTTGGATTATTTGTATAATCTAAATCGCATCCTGGAATTGTTTTCTTTTGTTGTACACGACCTGATTTCTCGAGTTTTTTAGTATATGGTGTAACTTCAGCTCCTGCTTCAGGAATAATAGCGAAGAATGCATCAATTGGATATCCAGCATTTTCCATATCAACAACTTGGTTGCCAAGATATGGGTAGTTCTGAATTAAGTAAAGAACATCAATTAATCCATCGAATGGCGCGTTTGGTTTTGAATCTGCCGGAGATTTGCCTTTTTTGCCAGATTTTGGAGCTCCATCTTTTGTTTTAGCTGCAGCTTTCTCTGATGCTGCAATTGCTTTCTTTTTTGCATCTAATAATTTCGTAACATCGGCATCTATTTTTGTTTTGATGCCTTTAGCAACGGCACTTGAGCCATCGTGTCTTGATTTTCGATCGCTTTTAGTTTCACTTTTAGAAACCCTCCCACCGGAATCCAAGAAGTCCATTCCGTTCAGGAAGATGACTTCCTTTTTGTAATTCTGCTTCATGTACTCGTTCAACGCAGTCGGGTCGACTGCATTTTGTACAAAGTCTAAGGCAAGAAGGAAAGGTGTGATTGTTACCTCAGACATTGCCAAAAAACGAACTTTTGAACGATGACTTTACAATCAGTTTACGTGTCATATATTCGTTTTTTAATTTCTTAAAAGTGACTATTTGTCATGTAAATTTATTATTTGTCAATGTTATGTCATGTAAAATCATATATTTGTCAATTTGATTATAACAAGTTAGAGAATGATCTGTATATGTCATATGTAGATTTTATGAGCTTGATTAAGCTTCTATGGCACTATTTGCCTATTTTAACACATTTGTCTCTTATTTATATTGATTTTCAAGTTCAATATTTTAAATTTTGTTTATTTCAAATATATTTATGAGTTTTATCTAGTGTGGACTTAGTATTGATGGATAAATTTCTGCTAAATATATCAAATCAATGTGATAAAAAATATTTATTTTTATCCCGAAGTTTGCAAACAAGAAGATGCTATATTGTGTCAATAAGGCAGATTTTGTGAGTATTCCATTTAAATACAAACAATAGAAAACAATTTTTTTTAATGAAATAGAAAATATACAACAAAACACATAAAAACATATAAACAACAAACAAACATAATTAATTTCTCGACGATGCCAAGTGGTTAATAAGCTCAATTAAGAAATTAGCTCTTTCAATCATTAAAGGCGAGCCGCTTCCAGCAATGCTGTCAAGCGAATTAAACATATCTTCTGAGAGTATCGCTTCCACAAAGTCCGTGCTTACTTCAACTTGAGGAATAAGTTCGATCAATTTCATAAGGGCGTCAAGGACCCTCAAAATGATCAAACCTACACCACAAACAAGCATAGACTGTAAAAGATCAATAACATCTTCGTTCATGAAGAATGAAATATGTTGATTCGGCGTAAAAATCAAGAAAGTTGCAACAAAGAATGAAATTTCGCGCTTTAAGTTGAATTCTGCGTCCTGACCCGTTTGAATACACGAAGATAAAAATTGTTGATCGAAAGCGGGAACTAAAATGTGTGGAACACTTTCCAGTAGATTGGAGAGCACCCAAAATACATCAGACGCATATTCTGTTTGAATCAATGCAAGAAGACGATCTAATAATTGATTTTCTAATAATTGCTTAATATTGGAAATAGTGCTAACAGACATATTCCCCAGTAGTGATAGAGCAGCTGGAGCGAGGTCTTGGTGGTTTAGGAGTTGGACAATTTGAGGAGCGATTTGAATCTCGTAAATTATGAATACTAAACTTGGTTTTTGATTGGTAATCGATACCAATGTCTGCAATATTGACTTAAGTGCCACGAGATCTTGGATGTTAAGCAGTACAGATATTTCATTTATTGAATCTTTGAGTAATGCGCTATCGATCGGCTCGGTATTGGCAAATATTCTATCTATAGCATCGCATGACAGCTGTGTAAGCTGCGGATTTTCTTGAGAAGAAGCAATTCGAATCAAATCCGTCAGTATGCCTGTGCACAACACAGAATCTCTAGCGTAAGATGATATTTCCGATAAAGTATCGATACTGGTTATTGTTGCGACGAGAATGTTGATATTATCTGATTGAAGAAAATTCAAATACGTGAAAATGAGGCCGTCATCAATAAATTTCTCCTGATTTGGGCCACACTTAGGGTAAATAGTCGTAATAGTTTTGATAATTTCGATGATTAATGGTTCCGATGTTGAATTCATTAAAGAATCGTTGAATGGTTGTGATATAGCATCTGACGTAATTAAGGCGTTCAAAAGTCGTGGAGTTGTATGAAAAACCGTCTGTATGTTGTTCAAAAATTCGATAATTCGCTGTTCATCACCAGATTCTAAAACTTCTGCTGCGAAAGTTGCATCCAAAAACGGGAAATTTTGCGCGTCAAAAAGCACACCGCGGCTTGGTGATGATGTCGGAATTTTCCCAAAGACGCCTGCTATAGTAGGTCTCGCAGTTCGTCTCAAAGTCAATGTCCTCGCAGTTCTTTCGCGCGCAAGCTGGTCGTGGTACTGAGATAAATCAGCGCCCGACTTCCTGAGTGAATAGAGAGAATCAGTGTCCTGAAAATTGTACTTCAAAGTCATCCAAATCTTTTTATATGAATTTTATCGTCGGACGATAAATAATTTCAATACTTTACAAAATTTTTAAAATTTAGTACGATTAATTCCCAGTTTTGACTCTATTTTATTGCTTAAAACTGTTTACAACACCCGAATATCATAATTTTTTGCTTTATCTCGTGATTTTTTTAATTTATTTATTTTATTTGCAACCGGCCGCTTTCATGAGATCGTATTCTAATATAGTAGATAATGACTGGAGAATAATAAATTACTGCAAAGCATGAAGATCAATGCTTATCAGATATTTCAGAGTTCTGTTTTTTCCGATTTTGTGACTGAAAATATTGGCACCTCCATGGATTGAGCAGTTTATTATCCTATAGAAATAGGCCTCTTTGTGAGGATGAAAGCCATTTTCCACGCCTCAATGAGATTGATTAAAAATCTTTTCATTGGCGTCAAGATTTGCATTTCATATCGTGTTGGTGTGTGCTCTTCAAATATATATAAAACATGAAATAACAATATGATATTTATCCATGATATCCTATAAATTTGAATCACAATCTTGATTTCTATATATTTAATTACGTAATAATTCTTAATATCAACGATATTATAATATGTTATATCGTATACACTTATTTTGAATAATTCTATTCGATATCATCATAATTCCGGAATTATATCTCATTTAAAAAATGTTTTTCATGTAAATTTGAAATACATTTTGTATATTGTGTGTATAAATTATTATATTTGTATACATATTATGTTTCTATCACATTAAATTTGTGATTTTGTCAATTGAAATCAAAAGGATAATAATATTTATACTTTGATTCTAATATCAAACAAAATATTTAGTCTATTTAAAATAACTTCAGTTGAGTTAATTACATTTAATCAACTTAATTATGAAATTGAAAATAAAATTTCAATATATTAAATATACAAATAATTTATTTACAAACAACTTTCGCGCAAATATCATTTCGCTTTGATTTATGCATGTTTTCGTCGAAGAATGAGATATACCATGGAATAACTTTGGCGAGAACGTCAGGACGATTCGTGCAGACTTTCTCTCTGTACACAGAAGCTACAGTGTCGCCGAAGTCAACGACAAAGAAGCAGTTGTTTGGGTGCGAAAGATAATCGTCGACTTTTCTGCTGCACCAAATCAGCCTTGGAATGTTTTCGTGGCTCTCTGAGCTGGTTATAGTGTAGACAACTTTCATCCTGTAGCATTTAAAGACAATCTTGTCTTCTTCCTTTTCGCCCAGCATCTGCATGAATCTCTCGAAGTTCTCGGTTCTTTGGCTGCATATTATTTCCGCGTGGAATGTTTCGAAGCCTTGCATTCCTATGATTGTCCTCTTGCAAGGATGCCTGTTAAACAGCGAATAATACGAGTTAAGCTTGTCATCTTCCGATAAATCCTTAAGTTTTTGCTCTTCTATGTCTGGAAGTTTGATATTTGGAAGATTTGTTTCTGGAAAATTGAAATCTTTAGGTGATAACCATTCAGTTGTGCCTAATACCTTGGAAAGCTCCATTTCAACATCAAGTTGCTCCTTTAAAATGTTGTTATTCGATTGTTTGATTTCGAATTTAACTTGATTTTCTTTTTTGTGTGGTTCTGGGAGAATTGGATGAAGTTTTGGATCAACTTTTCCGTATATATTTGACTGTTTAACAAGAATTGAATCAGAATCCCAAAAATTATTTGGTTCATTCATGTCTAAGGCATCGAGAATTGCAAATTCCGTTAGCCTAACCATAGACTTGTACTTCTCATTTGGAAGTTTCGAGAATTTCGAACTAATTTTCGAAATATTCTTTGTTTTCGAAATATTCTTTGTTGACACGCAAATATCTTGATAAGCAAGTAAAGATGCTGAGAATATGTCCCAATTATGCTCGAATGTCTTCTTATTATCTAAAACTAATGAAGGAATTTTGCTTTGAATGAAAATCGAAGGACAAATGTGTGCTAAAGCAGATATAGCTGAAATAATCTCAACAGAGATGTTGTCTTTCAAGCATTTTTCAATTAAACTGACAGATTTTTGTGGTGTTTGAGAAATCATCGAATAATCCGCTGCAAGATTGATAAAAACGTTTGCCAGAGGTTTCTTGAAACTGGAATCTGCTACTTCAATGATTTTATCTGCAAGGCTATGATTTAAAGCTAAAGCAGAGCGAGCAATAATTATTTTAGAAACGGAATCGAATGGAATCCTCTCATCAATCATGTAGTTAGCTACTGTGACAATGATTTGATGCATGGCAACAGAATGTGATAAAGATATTTCTACGACGTTATCATATAAATCAATCTTCTTCTTTAAGTTTTGCGTGATTATTTCTGATAATTTATTGATGTACTTGATGTCTAGATCAGGGATGCACATACTTAAATTGAAAATCGTCTCGAAATTTTCATAAGTCATAATATTTATAGGAATTGCAGTGAGAAGGAACTTACACATGTCCTGATAGTTAGATGATGGATGTGGAGTTAAATTTGCAAGGTATTTGATGATTTTCGCGATAGAAAGCAACAATGAGAAATTTTCAGCAACAGGGAAAACTTCTAATAAGCCTGCCAGGTAGTCTTTGACTTCCTGGTAAGTCCAATCGATGAAACCCATCTTTGTGAAGTACGGAAGAATAGAAACAGTCGAGTTAGGAAAAATATGTCTTTCTAAAGCGACATGATCAGTAATTGCTTCAGGAGGTAGGTGAAATTCTGAGATTTTGGTGCCAAAAATGGCTGGAACTGCGCAAATTATGAATTGCGCTGCATATTGATTAAAAATTGAACGAAGATCTTTGAGATTTGACATTGATGTTGCTATGTATTTCCAGCAATCAATCGAAGTGAGCTTATATAGATAAGTAAATTCGAAGAACATTCTATAGATTTGCAGAGAAAATCGTACAGCGTTGTTCATGCTGTCTGTTGCAATGAAGAAGAAAGCTGTTGAGAGGACGATGAAGTATTGGGTGTTCAAACCCATTTTAATTAGGATTTTAATGTAAGCGCGAAATCTTAAAATTGAAATCATTGATTTTTCAATGTCTGGGTAGAATCTTTCGATGTCTCTAAGTAGGAGAACTATAATGGACGTAATGTAGTGCTGAGATTGTTTCGATAGCATTGGAATAACTTGTAATAAAGTATTTTTGTAAGATTTTGAGAATTTATAAGAAATGTTTGAAAATGCGTATGAATCATTTGTAATTGTTGGATTTTCTTGCGATAATTCTCCATGAAACAGGTTAATTGCGATTGCAGAAATCAAAACTCCGTATTTTTCAATGTCTTGATATACTATATTTTGCAGGAACTGTGTAACTACAATGCAAGAGTTAAAATCCTCTGTAGTAAATAAATCAATTTGTGGTTTTAATTGTGAAATATCATAAATGAAGTAACAAACAGAGCTAATTGCCTGTTTAGAAAGAGTTTTTGGAGTATATTTCGACTGTGATGTGTCCTTTGTCTCGAAATCCATCAATTGCTGGAAGATTATGTTAGTAAATATCTTCCACCAGTATCTAGCTGCTTCATTTGATATGTCAGAGATTTTCGAGCGAATAAATGATATGTACGTGTGTGATAATGCATTTTGAGGCGGGAAAAATGGAACAATGCAGATATTCCATCGATTATAATCTGGAAATTTAGCGATACCGGTTGTTACACTCCAGAATATAACTATCCATAGCATTTGCATAAGTTCGTCGTCAGGAGAAAAGTTTGTTATCAAAGCAAGAATTTTTTCGAAAAAATCAATAAATTTATCTGTGACAATTTCTCCGTTTGCCTGTCTTAGATAAGTGTACATGACTTTGGATAAACTCTTCATTGAGTTTTTCGTTGATTCAGAAAGTGATGTTTTCCGATTATCCACAGAAGTGATGTAATTAAGGACGGCTGGTTCCATTTCCAGGAATCCTTGGTATACCTCTGTTGGCTGCTTCGATGGAACGCAGATTTTACAGAAATTTTTTACTGCAGAATTGAAATTTTTCTCAAGCTGCATTAAAAAATCTGAAGAATATTATGGAAAATGCCAACAACATTCGAATACAAATCTATTTATACAAAAAAACGCTTAGGCAATTTTGACATGTAAACTCGATTTTGTCATGTAAATTTTCTTTCTTTATCATTATCTTTCTCTAAAATCAGTTCACTAGTTATGATGTCTTTGATCAATTGGTTTATATAAGTATTGACAATATATATAGAAACTTTATTTTTGAAAGCAGCATGAAAAGAAACTTTATAATAGGCAATACATCATTTATTAATGCTGCATGAAAAAAAAAACACCTTTATTTACCAATTAAGAGAGATAATAGATAACATGTAGCCCTCACGATGAAGAAGACCATAGTTGAAATATTAGTTGCATGTGTAGACAACATTTTCTTTATTTTGATGATTGTTGCTGCAGTTCTCATTTTTTGTTTGCTTGTGGAAGCAGTCATTCATTGGGAAAAGATTCATTTGGATGTCCAGTGAATCTATTCTTTCAACGAATTGCAAATCATCTGTGTTAGATGATTCGTTGTTACTATTCACTAAGCAATGATCAAATTTTATTGTTCCATATGCTAATTGTTTTCCACAACAATCATTATTTGTCAACACGCAATTTTTCAATTCGATATCTCCATTAAAAAATACTCCAGTTCCCAGAAAATTCGTTACAAACGAAGAGGACTCAATATAACTTTTTTCTCTTACAATGAACAATCGACCAGAAAATGCAATATTACTTTCAAATACATAAAACTTCACTATTGGAAAATTTTGGCATTCAATGAATTCTCCTGACATGTTATTCTTTGATGAGTTTGAGTCAGAAATATTCATTTGATTAAATTTCATAAACCTTGTTGACCGTAAATCTCCATTTCTAACAAAATTTGTCAAAATTTGACAACTATTGGAATTATAAGATAATGCTATTACATTGCTACCTCTTGAGGTAATATTTGAAAAACATGAGCATAATGTTATAAGCTTGGTGTTGTAGGAGCCAACATAAATTGTTGACAATTCTGTATCGGTAAAAATATTGTTTAAAGTGCATTTTTCCATGAAAATTATTATATTCGATGCCGTAGTATATAATACAGTACCATGTATTCGATCAAACTCAACTTGATAAATACATGTATTCTCTTGAATGTAAATTTCACCATTATAATCGACATGTTTGTCATTTATAAAATAGTCAGACCATTGTTGTGTCAAGTACAACGAAATCGTGTGAAACACTTCTATTTTTCATGCAATCTTTGCAAAACAAATATGAAGAGGTTATTTTTTGACGATCAGTATCTTCAAAATTGTGTATAAGCAAGTCATGAAAAATGCCACCAATTTATTCAACACCAGTGTAACTATTTATCTCAAAGGATCTATATTCTTCGTTTTCGAAATGAAAAGGTGCATTCTTAATCTAAATACAGATGTGAAATTATTAAAATCAACTCTCTGGCTTGATTTAGTGTCGACACTTTGGAAAACCATGGCATAATAGGACAATTTCACGATTATTGTTCATATATTAGTTGTTTTCATTTCTATATTAATAACATAACTTTATACAGTTTTAGCTAAGAATGTTCTATATATAAATAGTTTCACTTTTTCCTATATAACACTTATGAAGGATTGAAGTAGTGTTACAAAAAATAGCTGTCAAATAAGGAAACATACAGTGTCAGATTGTCAAATATTTTTAAAATGTCAGAATGACAACGTTGTCAATTTGTAAAATCATTTTCAAAATAAGGTTAAACATTTTTCAACAAGTTTGCAATTTCCATCCTTTTTTACATCATATTCTAAGACAGATATAAGGGCAGCTGGCTGCATTAATATCGGTTTCATCTTCTTTGAAGGTATCTGACGAAATCAAAATCAATTTCAATAGAAGTGTTTCAACTCGCTTTCTGGCTTTGTAATAGGATTTGAGATCTCAAAGTTATAAAGTATCATTTTTATGT